>CAUYQV010038107.1:0-44660 GCA_963574575.1 Galagoides demidoff
GGCCATTTTTTGGTTTCAGCCATCATTGTTGTTTTGGCGGGCCTGGGCTGGGGATTCGAACCCGCCACCTTAGGTGTACGTGGCTGGCGCCTTAGCCAATTGAGCCACAGGCGCCAAGCCGACAATATCTATCTTATAGGATAGCAGGGACTAAACAACATATGTGGGCACTCCCATAGCCTATTAGAAATACTAAGTAAGGCTCAGCACCTGTGGCTCAAGTGGCTAAGGCGCCAGTCACATACACCTAAGGTGGCAGGTTTGTATCCAGCCCGGGCCTGCCAGACAACAATGACGGCTGCAACCAAAAAAAAAAAAAGAAAGAAATACTAAGTAAATAGTAGCTATTACTAATTACTAAGCATAAAATCCACGCTATTTGATTTGAACATTTCTAACCCTTAATATTGCCTGGTTTATAGACTTTTGGTGAGGGGTAGAAAAAAAATGGATTGATAGAGAGTCAGATAGCTTGGAGGGAAGAGGGTATTAACATATATTAGTAGCATTAAATATTTGTCTGCTCAAAGTTTCTTCCTAGTTTAAATATTCACTTAGCTGAAACCACCTTTTAAAAGTAGGAGCTATATATATAATTCTGTGTTCACACACAGCTGTGTGCAGCCCTCCTTACTGATGGGAGTAACTGTTACAACAGGAGGAAAAAAGGGCAGGTCGCAAGCAAACCTGAGCCTCTCTATAACTAAGATCACTGGAGCCCTCTAAATCCTGCTGACTTTCTTTACCATGATTCCAGCCCAGCCATAGAAAGCACAGTGTAGTCTTTCTGAAGCTCCAGGTTGGAGTCCTGGTTTTGCAATTTCCCATCTCTGTGGTGTGGGGAAAAGTCAACAAGTCTTGCTAAGATTTGGTTTCACCAGTGAGTGAAGAGACAGGACTGGATGATTTATAATGATTCGTTTAGTTCTAAAGTTTAATGATTCTATGGCGCACTGCCATGATGGCTCACGCCTGTAATCTTAGCACTTTGAGAGGCTGAGGCAGGTAGATTGCTTGTGCTCATGAGGTCCAGAGCAAGACTCCATCTCTACTAAAAATAGAAAAATTAGCCAGGCATTGTGGTGGGCGCCTGTACTCCCAGCTACTTAGGAGGCTAAGGCAAGAGGATTGGTCAAGCTCAAGAGTTTGACCTTGCTGTGAGCTATGACATCAAGGCACTCTACCAGGGTGACAGAGTAAGACTGTCTCAAAAAAAAAAGACTATGGCTATATTTAACCTAAAACCATTAAAAGATATACTTTAGTTTCTAACCTTTTCAAATTACTTGACGAGAAAAAGTTCCCTATTTAATTTTCTTTACCCCCAAACTTCCATAAGACAGGATTTCAGAAAGTTTTGCTACCAAATAAATCATAACTAAGTTTGTAAATAATCTCAGTGACAATCCATCCCTCCCATCCTCCCTAACAAGGGTGACAGAGATGAACCATGCTTTATCTTCATATTTCTAGCAGAGCCATGGAATACAAAAATTAAGTAACGAAAAAGCTACTCATATAAATTAAAATTTTTCCTTACTAGAGACTGATACATCTGAAGGCCAATAGTAAGTAGGGGGGGGGAGGAGTGGAGCTACAAATTATTCCTTCTTTATAGATGGTATCTACTTTCCTGTACTTGAAATAACACTTGCCAAACAATCTGAAATCAGAACTGCTTCTCAGATTTAAAAAACAAAACAAGCTATTCTAAGTATATTAAAAGTCAGATCTACTCTTTAATCTCTAATGTTTCACACAATGGTAACATATGCCTAAGCATGTCAACTGTTATGTAATTAAGAAATTATGAAACTGACTCCAACAAAGTAAAACATAAAATTTTCAACTGAATCCATAGGTGTTAAAAGAACAAGCAGTTGCACTATTTCCAACACAAAAAGTCTAAACGTGTTTGTTTTCCTTTTTATTTTTATCCAAACAGTCAGGGGAAACTGATTTTCTTTGTTCAGTGTTTATTATTTCACCTTTCCTGCATCAGAAAGCAAAATACTTTGATAAATGGGAGAGTCTGCTAAACAGACCCTTGAAGATTAGGGTTCAGAACCACTAATCCAGATGCCTTGCCACTGTTGTTTACATTTGATGAAATCACTTTACCACGATGACTCCATTTCTTTGTGTATAAAAGGGTATCATAACACCCAATACAGCCTTACTCCAATTCATGCTGTAGGAAACAAAAAGCGATCTATAAATAAAGGCAAACAAGAAGGGCTGAGAAACCCGGGAAGGAAAACGGCACAAGATAGCTGTCCTTCCCAGAACTTCACCAACAGTCTATGTGGCCGCCCCTGTTGTTACAGCTTCAATATTAGATTAGCTCTGCCTGTGTCAAAACTACTTACAAATATAGGACTTTTCTCCTCCTGAAATCCACAAACAATTACCAGAAGCAGACTAAACCATCAAAGTAGTTTTTCCATACCACCCAGAAGAAACAAGGCAGTTCTATTCTTGAACTTAAAGACTTGGCATTTAAAAAATCTCAGTACTTCGTATTTGTAGCTTCCCACATCGAAATGTGCGATAACACGAATGGCTCCTTGTACCTAATATAGTTTTGAGAAAGGATCAAAATGAATAGGCTAATATAAACATGTCTAATTTTTTTTTTTTTAATTCCAAAAGGACTTTCCCCAAAGGTCAAATTCATCTATATCGCTCCAGGAAAAAGATGATGAATTTAAAAAGATTCAAGAACACAGAAAGCTCATAAAAGTAACATATTAATAAATGCATTACTTTTGAATAGATAAAATATGGACACAGTCATCCCCTTTCATATAAAATCAAGCCTAGATCCAGAATTCCCCTGAACCACCAGGAGGTTGGAGGATCCTCAAGCCAAAATTCTTCTTCCCCACAACTTCACTCTATTCTCATCCCTCTTACTATTTACCATTTCAACACACTAACCCTTCACGTCTTGAATGCACCCGCACTTACAGTCACAAATACCCTTTAATTTTATTGCTATTTTTTTTATCTCATGTCTCATTTCCTCTTACTTTTCATCACATTTTTCATATATGACAGCTAAATATTGTCAACAGAAAAGAACTCAAACTCTGCAAAATAATTTAAAGAGGTTTATTCTGAGCTGAATATGTATGACCATGGCCCAGGAGAGCCACACCCAAGAAGACTCGATCAAGTCATCACTGTGATTGGGTGATGGTTTGGTTTTACACATTTCGGGGAGACAGGAATTACATGGAAAGTCACAAATCAATACATGGAAGGTGTACATTGGTTTGGGATGAAAGACAGGATGTCTTGAAGTAGGGGATCACAGGTTATGGGCGTGTTTAAAGATTCTTTGATTTGTGATTGGTTAAAGGAATGAAGCTTTGTCTAAAAGCTTAGAATGTTTATCGCAAGGAAGTCCTTTAATCAGAGACAAACCATCAGGCATATTCTGGACATCTACCCAGACTGAAGTGATCTGCTAAATAAGTGGATGACGTGTAGATGTGATTTAAGTCTTGCATAGCCCTAGGCTTATTAATAAGTTACAAAGGATATCTCCAAGAAGGGAGAGGGGCATGATTAGGCTTGTCTAACCTCCCTTCTCACCGCCTGTCAGCTTCAGGGTATTTCTAAAGCATCCTCGGCCAGAGGGGGTCCATTCAGTCAGCTGGAGGGCTTAAGATTTTATTTTAGTTCACAGTATGTTCCTGCAGGCTGGCCGAGAAAGTAACTCCCACTCACAGTTATTACTGCTACAAAAATGCATTCAGAGCCAAACATCTTACTACCCGGTACTAGGTTTATCCATCTAAAGATTGAAGGGTTATCTGATTACCTTTACATATCACATCTGTACAAAGGCTATATAAATGCTTAGGAAAGAGGGCTCTCCTTGTCACCCTCCCTGACATTTGTCATTCCCAAAAGATTTACATGACATAAATCAGAAACTCATTTTACAAAGCAATTCCAATTTCACTGATATAATTAACTCCAATTGTGTGAAATCAAAACCACCATATCATATCCTTGGTTAAATTGGAAGACTTTTAGATTTTCATTGTTCAAGAACTTGATAAAAATCCAGGATGAAAAACCAGTTGGATAACTCTAAAAATAATGCAATCTTTTTATTCCTTCAAAGTGTGTGAATTTTAACTATCTCAAAACAAGTATTTTTCCCAAGCAGCATAGGAAACATGCACAATCTTGTTTTCCATATATATACATATACATTCTCTCAACATATATGTATTTTTTTCTTCTCTAATCTCCAATTTAAAATATACCTCTAAAAATATAAAGTGACATGCTACTACATAAAAGCATATAATCGAGATAAAATGCCATTTATCTGCTTCGGCAGGAAATGAGACCAAAGTAATATGGCTGGACAAAATCCTGCCATTTAAAAAAAAATGCAATTTAACTCATTCCTAATACTATGCCTAATATTCCCAATCTCTTATTAAAAGGGAAAAGAGAAGAGTATCATTGCCAAGAAATAAAACCCAACACTTCTAGCTACAGTTGCAAAAGCAGGGTAAGTATGTAAACAAACAGATTTGCCAAAACTGTGGGGCTACGATTCCAACACAAGAAACACAAAGTTAAAGAGGCATACAAGTTTTTGATATTTCCTGAGCTGATGCTGAAAATAACTTACAGGAAAAGGGCTACTGTTGAGACATGTAAGTCCCAACCCCCCACCTTCGAACTGCACAATCTTATCTATGATATGATGGCATGCAAATGCTCCTTAGGACTGTTAATGTATACTCTGTTATATTAAGTCCAGCAATACCACCAGATGGTAAAATGCAACCAAAGAGAAAGCGCTTGTAGACCAGGGCTGATGACTTATAACACAAATGCCCTAATTTGACATGACTTGTAATGGTCTCATGTTTAAAACGGTAAGAAACAAACCAACAAAAAAAAAATATTCCTTCCATTCAGAGAGAAAGGTACACTGATTTCATGAAGCCAACGGTTTTTGAAGTTTATTTTATTTTGAATTCTGGTGCTTGAAGACGGAAAGACAAATCCAAACGTGTCAAGTTGACAGGGACTTCTGGGCAAAGTTTCAAGAGACAGCCATCCCCATTTCTGGTTCCACTTCCTCTCTTCTCACTTACTCTGCAATCTGGCTTCTTTCCCCAGAGCACCACTAAAATTGTTCTTACCAACATTAAAAAAACAAACTCCCAAATGCCAAAGCCTTCGTTTGAGCCATACCACATCTGTGAGGCTGTCTTTAACGCCCTAAGCAGGGGACAACTCAGGCAAGGACAACTTGGACGAAGCTTGGATTAATGAAACCACATTGTACTATAATTGTCTGTTGCCTGACCAGGCAGCAGAAGTTCCTTGGGAATAGGCACCCCTTCTTTTTACTTTTGAATGCATGATACTTGACAGTCAGTCACTATCTGGAGAAAAAGTAAATTGAGGGTTTGTTGGGTTACCTCAAAAAATCCAATTACCATGTTTTTTCTTTGAAGTCCCCATAATAAGAACAAAGTAAAACAATGCAGGAAAAACCTGGCATGTTTCCAAGGAGAGTTTTCTTTATACAATCAAGAAATCTTCCTCAATGTCAAGCAGAAAATTCCAACATTTGGACACTACTATTTTGCTGATTTGTCTATAACCCTTTCATATCTAGGAACTTCTCTATGAACATCAAACTTCTTAAATAAAAATAAGAGTAAATGGGCACTCAGCATCTGCATACCAGTGAGAGAAGAGTCCTTTGCCTGCTAGTTGTTTTAGGTTTACCACTGTCTAAAACATTTCAGGGAATAGGTGCCCTAACTTAACCACAATACTCCAGAGTTGCTCATAATTTTGGTATCAAATAAACTCCCTTTGAGAATCCACAACAGTGACCCAAGGACCAATCTGGCAACACTTAAAGCTACTCCTCCTGCAGCCAAGGGAACATCCCTTTCCACTAGCCTGGTGTTCAGATTTTGTTGTTCCTCCTTACCAGAGCCACTCCTCACACTCCCCACACTCCCGTCCACTCCCGTCCACTCCCCTCCTCCTGGTTCTCCACCTCACTCTTGCCTGGAGTCAGAAACCCAATTAGCTCAATCCGGTGGTAAGCTAAGGAGGAGGAGGGACAGTAGGAAAGAAAGCACAGGGATATTGAGAATAGGAGGTAAAGAAGTTCATTGCCCAGTAATTCCCAGCCACCCCACCCTACCCCACCGGGCCCTTCCCTTTCCCTTATCACTCCCAGGCCCTCACAGTCCTCTTCACAGCTTGCCCAGCTCCTACTTCCTCATTCTTCCTTAAGTCACCTCACCTTCCCGCCTTTCTACAAACCCTACAAACCCTGGGGCCTCAGATCCTGTGGATTTGCTCCTCTGAGATCCCAGGTGCTCAACCCCACCCTGGCCACTGGCCAGCTTCAGCCCCAGCTGGCATCACAGAGCACTGGAAAGGGTAGAGCATCACCTGCCTTGGAGTGGGTGGAGGGGCCCAGACAGTAACGAATGCTTAATATCATTTGGGAGCTAAAATAGGGCCTCCACCACCGTGCCAAAACTGTTTCTTTGGGACATACACGCTGAGCTCCAAATTATGATGAGTTTTTAGAATACAACCCTATTAGGAACTGGGGACTGCTTACAATTGTTTCCTGATAAATTATAAACATGTTGTTATAAATGTATAAATGTTAAACTGTTGGGTTTATGAAACATCTATATTCTATAAAAGGTGATCATATGAGCCACCCAAGCTTGCCAAAAGTCTGTTTACCAATCCAGAATTAGTTGATGTGTAGACTCTGTAAAACTAAGGAGTCTTTGTCCCCGAGGGCTGAGAATCCTTTAAAGATTTTGGTGACTCCAGCAGAAAAACCTTATTTTTCTACTGGAGTAATGCAAATAATTCATTTGCATTATTTTCTTATCATTTTAGAACCCCAGGCAGGGTATTAGATTTTGACTTAACTATTCTAAGGTATAGGTCTATAGTTTTAACAGCCAGACTACCAAATAGGATTTCCACCTGGGTCCTTGGCTCACCTGAAATGTATGCCCAGCCACCCATTTATCTCACTCCACGGGGCATCTTGCTCAGGAAGGCTGGGATTTTGCTTTCTCTTTCAATGTTTTGTTTTGTTTTGTTTTTAATCTGAACAAATCAGAAATCTCTCAGTGTTTACAAAAGGAACAACTTCCCAGGCAATAAATACTGTGTGAATCTGACCCAATGACTGAGGGCTTTTGATTCAGCTAGCACATTTTAGGCGTCTCAAGCCTGTTCAGAGCGCCCAGTTCCAGGCCTAAACAAAAATCTCCATGGAAAGTGAAATTCAAAAGCAGAGCTCCCTTGCCCTTCACAGCCTGCAACCTGTCCAAAACTGTCCTCAGTTTCCTGTTGCTTCCAGAAAGACCCATCCTTATGAATTGTGCCATACGGCTGTACTGGCTGGCTGCGGACACTAACCCCTCTAACCAGTTTCCTCCCAGCTGAGCAGCAGAACCCTAACTGGATCAGAAACATACCAATAAAGAACAAGTTCCAGAAGTAAAGAGACAGTGTCAGAGATAGAAGCAATCCCTTGAGATTTACCTGACAGCCAACAGGAAACTTACCCCAAGTTCAAGAAGAAAATATTATAACAGCCAAGGATAATAGTAAATATATTGCAAAGAAGCCCACAAAGTTCATCACACACGCATACACACACAAACAAAAAAGTATGCTAAAAAGAGGACAGTACCAATAAAATTATTCCCTGGTAAGAAAAGCGTGCATGGAAATACACAATTAAAAAAAAAAAACAGCTGGATATTTCATTCCAATTCTGTCGAAATAGTTAGGCCAAGGAAGGAGCTTTTGCCCAGGTTTTAATGTTTAGTGAGCAGACAGTTGTAAACAGAATAGAGTCAGCAATAAGAAAACTAGTCAAGAGGCTCGGCACCAGCCATATGCACTGAGAGTGGCGGGTTCGGACCCGGCCCAGGCCAGCTAAACAACGACAACAAAAAAATAGCCGGGCATTGTGGCGGGCACCTGTAGTCCCAGCTACTTGGGAGGCTGAGGCAAGAGAATCGCTAAAGCCCAAGAATTTGAGGTTGCTGTGAGCTGTGACTCCAGCACTCTACTGAGGGGGACATAGTGAGACTCTGTCTCAAAAAAAAAACTAGGCAAGAGAGAAAAAGTAGCCTTTTTTAGGTAAAAGGAAGAAGGGTAGAGAGGATTCTAAGTAAAGAAAGGAAAATGCTAGGGGCTCCGCGCCTGTAGCTCAGCGGCTAGGGCACCAGCCACACACGGGAGCTGGCAGGTTTGAACCCAGTCTGGGCCTGCCAAACAACAATGACAACTACAACCAAAAAATAGCTGGGCATTGTGGCAGGCACCTGTAGTCCCAGCTACTTGGAGGCTGAGGCAAGAATATTGCTTAAGCCCAGAAGTTTGAGGTTGCTGTGAGCTGTGATGGCACAGCACTCTACCGAGGGCGACTTAGTAAAACTGTCTCAAAAAAAAAAAAAATGCTACAAGTATCTCAAAGTTAAAAGAACTTCAAAAAATTAACTTTACTTAAAAAAAAATTAACTTTACTTGGCACACCGACTTGTTTGACAATTGTATTGATTCAATTCACCCAATTATGCTTTAACCATCTCCGACTAGTGCCAGACACGTATTTCCTTTTTTTCTTTCCGCTGGGGGTGGGTTTGAACCCACCACCTCTGGTATACTGGCTGGTGCCCTACTCCTTTGAGCCACAGGTGCCGCCCCCAGGAACATATTTCTACAAAGTCACATTTTAAGATGCTCACGACTCAAAGGCCTGAAGTTAACAGCCTAAGAATAATATCTGAAGGCTTCAAAAAGGGTCTGTGTGCTTTTTTGTTAAACACAAAACAAACACTTGAAATACAAAGCGAAGGCTACCTTTGTGGCATCAGAGAGGGAAGGAAACAGCTGCAGTGGTTTCCTTTACCTGCTTTTCATTCATTCTCTCACACACCCAACCAGCAACTACTGGGCCCCTTGCTTAGCCTCATGCAGGATAAACGACATGACTTGGGGGGGGCGCCTATGGCTCAAAGGAGTAGGCGCTGGCCCCATATGCCAGAGGCAGTGGGTTCAAACCTAGCCCCGGCCAAAAACTACAAAAAAAAAAAAAAAAGATATGAGTGGAATTCTTCATGGAAGTTTCAAACTGAATACAGAACATCAGACAAATCAACAAATTATTAAACCATAGGACGGACTGAGATTAAAGGCTATCACAGCATAAGCGACTGGTCAGAAGAGGAAATAAACACTTCCCACTAGGAAAGTGTCAGAAGCTTTGTGGGCTCGGCACCTGTAGCTCAAGCAGCTAAGGTGCCAGCCATATACACTGTGACTGGTGAGTTCAAATCCAGCCCAGGCCTGCTAAACACCAATGATGGCTGTGACCAAAAAATAGGCGGGCATTGTGGTGTGTGCCTGTAGCCCCAGCTACTTGGGAGGCTGTGGCAGGAGAATTGCTGAAGCCCATAGTTTGAGGTTGCTGTGAGCAGTGACGCCACAGCACTCTACCGAGGGCTACAGCTTGAGACTTTGTCTCAAAAAAAAAAAAAAAAAAAAGCTTTGTGAAGCCAAAGACTGATGATCTGGACCAGGTATCCTCAAACTACGGCCCGCGGGCCTCATGCAGCCCGCCTAGGACATTTATCCAGCCCACCAGGTGTTTTTGCCACGGCTGCCTGTCCTGCTTAGCAGCCAACTCATCCCAGGGCCTGCAGTCCAGCCCTCCAACAGTTTGAGGGACAGTGAACTGCCCCCCTGTTTAAAAAGTTTGAGGACCCCTGGTCCATCAAAGATGGGGCAAGATTTTAATAAGAGGGTTGGAGTAGGAACTCCACAGGTAGGAAGTACACATACCAAAGTGAGAAAGAAGACTAGTTTTGTTTCCTGCATTTTTCCTGTATCCATTTGAGGTCACCAACTACCCTTCAACAAGTAAAATAACCAATTCTTAAACAGTGGTAACTTCTGCAAATTTGGAAGTTTAATCTGACAAGGACACCACGGGTAAACACATGGATTCAATGACTTCAGATTTCTTACACTTAGCAAATAAGCCTCATCACACGTGCCAATTTCCTGCCCCAGCTTCCCTGTCATGATTTCTGAGTTGGTCCTTACGGGTTCCAGGAGTTCTTTGTCCCAGGCCTTCCTTATAGGACCCACCCTGTGATTTGTTGAAATTCTCTGAATCAGGTAACACAGTTAACTGCTCCAAGCTTGCACTGCAAATATCCACTCATACTGTCTGATAAAAAGAGGCCTACACTTAGGAATAATTTAATATGTGCTTTCTAAACCATACCCTCACAAAGTGATTTCCCCCCCCTGCATTTCCTTCTCACAGGCTTCTTGAGAGTTAACTGATTGATGCATGCCAAGTGTCTGCCTGGCACCTAGGTGTTACCTGGAATGCTGGTGTCTGGGTCCAAGTGGCAGCTGGCCATCTGGAGCTTCATATGGCTCTTCTATCTCGTACACATTGGCATCAGTGTCCTCCATGCTGCTAGGATTCTGCCATTCCTGTTCTGGACTTTTCCCTACAGCCATAATAAACGGCAAGTTCTCATACTCTGGTATTTCCTCATAATGGCGTATATTTTCATACTCTGGGGCACAGAGGCTTGTAACAGACTTGCAGGGTGTCTTAGGTGATGACTCTCTGGAAAGCATTTGGTCATCTAAAGACTCAGCTCTCAGACCGTTTGGGGCACTGGTCTGGCCCCGAGACTTCCTCCCTTTCTTTTGGGATTCCAGGCTGTAGTTATTATCTGCAGAATATGCCTTCGTAGGTTTACTCCTCCTCCCTTCTCCTCCCAACAAGCCATGCCAATCGCCTTCGATCCTCCTGCGTTCCCTATGGCAGAAGCTGCCTGCCGTTGTGTCTCCAAGTTGGCTACTCCTAGACCAAAATTTCTGAAAGTCACTCTTCATGAAACAAATGGACAGTTTCATGTTGAGCAACTTTTTAAAAGAGTTTTTCTTTGTAGAATCTTTGCAAGGTTTGGTGCACCTTTCCATATCCACAGCAGACAAGGACTTTGCTCGAGGCTTGGTCAGGGCCGTGGAAGGCTCACTATTGGAGGTGACAGACTTTAAGGACTCTGGGTTCCCTGAAAAGGGTAAAATAGGATGAGGTAATTTCCACACTGGCTTTTCAGAAGCCTGCTTAGGCACATCAGAGGACGACACCCCATGGTTCTGGGCACACAGATGCTGAAGATGATTTCTTTCGAGACCTTTCTCTGAATGTTTTTCACTTGAGGGGTAAGAACTTTTCTCCACGAGCTCCTCAGAGGCAGCCTTTTTAAGCACTCCTGTGGCAGGCAAGCTGTGTCTCTGAGGTTTTTTGGGGACAATTCTTGAGGAAACTTCCTCTTTTATTATAGACTCCTTTTGCATTTGAGGGGTAGAAACTCCCAGGTTACAGGCAGTAGGCAAATGTTCATTGCAAGTTAATTTGAGCTGCTTAGGCAGGCTCATAGATAGAGTACTGCATCTTACAAAACTGGTCCCGCTGTCCACACCAAGTGATGTACTAGAACCATCTATTGCAGTGCTGTCAGAAGTCAAATCAGAGTCTGTATCTAAGGAAGGGGTTGTTTTTTCAAAGGACGATGTTTCCTGACACCTGGCTTTCTGTGACTTGACCAAGGCTTGTCTGTCACTGTTAGGGTCCACCTTCAATTCCCTTTTATTTCCTGGATTCATTTTGTCCACCTGTTCCTGGCCACACGAAACATTCAGATGCAGAACACTGATATCATTGTTTTTCAAACTATCTTCGCTAAGACAAAAAGAACTACTGGTGGAATTTTCCGGTTCCTCGGTACTTTCACTCAGGGCATCTACATACTTCTGGCGTAAGAGACGAGCAGCGCGTGTCTTTCTGGGCTTGGGAGTTGGAAATTTGGGGCTATATGGTACTAGGTGAATTTCCAAGGGACCGAGATCTTTGACTTCTGATTTTTTACTAACTTCATCTGAAGATATCAAAGTACTCTTTTTACCGTTTTCTAGAGCTTCTGGTTTGGAACAAAAGTCACTATTGCTTTTTTCACTGCCATCCCGACAAGGTTCAAAATTTTGAAATTCGTCACTAGGAAGCTTGAAGTGGCAATTGTGACGATCAGGAGCATTTTCAAAGCTGGGCGGGGAAGGTGGGAAATCCTCAGATTCAATTCTGAATGGTCTGTGTGAATTACAGCCACCATTCATTTCTGGGCTGTCCTCGGACCTGTGCTTCTTGGAGGAAATAAAAGGAGACGTTCGGTGTGTTAAGACATCTTTGAGCTTTTCTTCCAGGACATTTGCCTTGAAAACTACATTAGTCTGGTTTTTGGCCTTTTCATCAGGAGAATCATATTTACTCGTTTTTATAGTCAAAGACTCATCAGGTTTACAGTTTTCTAAATTTTCATTCATTCCCAGGGGCTCTAAAACAAGCTGCTTTACACACACGTTCTCCCTATTTGCAAGCTTATGGATACACTCGGAACTGCAGGAACACATTGGTAAGGTATAACCATTATTCGGCTCTCCTACATTTTTGCCATTAAAATTGGCAGTGCTTTCCGCTAATTCTTGTTTATGCTCTTCCAGGTTCAAAGTCCTTTTCCTTAAGGGTGACTGCCTGCCATCTTGAACAGAACTCTTCAGAACTTTTGGTTTGGGGGCTATGGCAGGTTTGGCTTTCTTTGTGGACTGTGGAACACCAGAAATCACAATGTCAGGCTTAGGAGCCACAGGAGGAGGAGCTGGCTTATTATTTGCTGCAATAAACTTTGGCTTGGGGGCCACTGGTGGCTTCTTAATCTCTAGAAAGGCAAAAAGAATAATTTGATATTAAAATAAGCATTCAGTGACATTTTTACTTTTAACAATGTGAACTTGCATTTTACTAGGTAGATTACATTACATTGTATGGAATCAGTATTATTCTCGAAGATTCTTTAAACGGTCCTTCAATTCCAGTACACACAGCTTTGGCTATACTGTACATGTTAAAGTAAGTTCAATATAGTTTTTCTATCAACTTTGGAACAGGTTAGCATAAATTACACTAAAGAACAGACTTCTGCTTGGGACATGTATAGTAGTTCTTCAGTTCATTTGCTGAGAGTTGAATTTGTGTAAGTTAAATGTAGGATACAACTCTTTAAGCTTCTCATATAGATAAGCAGTCATATTCTTCTACCTTATTGATAATATAATAGAGTTGCATAAATGCCTTTTATCAATGATCTGTCTGCTTCAATAGACAGAACCCCAAAGGAAGAGAGAGAGCAGAAATTTTCTAAACTTAAAAACTGAAAATGAATTCTTTGTTATTATTTGAGGGTCATAATAAAGGTAGTATTTCTCTGTTCAGGGGTTATTAATTGGGGATTTTCATTAAGTTTTTTCAACGAGCTACATGTCTAGGCTCTACCTCAGATCTAAATTGGAGTCTCTGGGGATAGACTCAGGACATCTGTATTTCTTTTTAAGTAAGTTCCACAGGTGATTATGTTGTTTATCCTTCATTAATAATCATTGTTCTAGTGCATTTAAAAGTTGACACAATAGCTAGTGTAGCAGTTTTCCTTGACTTTATATACAAAAAGTACATAGTTAACACTTATACCATGCTAGATTTGTACACACCTGCTTCTAGCTTATAGAAATCTAATAAAAACTTTACTCAAAAAGACTGGGAAGGGTGGCCCATGACTCTGTGATCTTAGCACTTTGGGAGGCCAAGGCAGGAGGATCACTTGAGGTCATAAATTTGAGAACAGCCTGGTCAACAGATTCCATCTCTACAAAAACCTGAAAAATTTGCCAAGCATGGTGGCAAGTGTCTGTCATCCTAGCTACTTGTGAGGCTGCGGCAGGAGGGCCATTTGAGCACAGGAGTTCAAGGCTGCAACGAGCTATGATCTAGCCACTATACTCCAGTCAAGGTAGCAGAGAGTCTCTCTCTCTCTCTTTAAAAAAAAATAAAAAATAAAAAGCTTTACACAAAAGACCTATGAAATGAAAATATATATAGAACCTGTATGTCTATATTCTTTTATGTTCCTTTACATTCTCCTACCTACATTGTTACTTATCAACCATATTTCACCTAAGTGGCTTGAGGTACAAAGTGTTTAATACTTCTTATATTTGTTCCTTTGACAGAATCAAATACTTTTTTTTTTTTTTTTTTGAGATAGACCCTCAAGCTATCCCCCTGGGTAGAGTGCCATGGCATCACAGCTCATAGCAACCTCCAACTCCTGGGCTCAAGTGAGTCTCCTGCCTCAGTCTCCCAAGTACCTGGGACCACAGGCGCCCACCACAATGCCCAGCCATTTTTTGGTTGCAGCCATCATTGTTGTTTGGCGGGCCCGGGCTGGGAATTTGAACCCGCCACCTTAGGTGTACGTGGCTGGCGCCTTAGCTGATTGAGCCACAGGCACCGAGCCCAGAATCAAATACTTAATAAAACCTTAGTTTACTGATGAAAGCTTTAAAAAGTATCTCCTGGAAAAGGACTGCTGGACATTGTTTAACTAAACTAGACATTGTCTAAAGACACAGGCTTTGATATTTCATTTGGTGACGATTTCTTTTCAACCAAGGAAATTAGTCACAACACTTGGGAAGATATTACATGGAACTGAGCAAAAAACAACTCACAAACAAGAAACAAACAAACAAAAAACCCCAAGTAGGATGCTCTACTTCCTTTGACCAACCAAGGAAGAATTTCCCAAACCCCTAAAACTATGTGTACAACAAAGATTATATGTTAATAGATGTCTTCTCACTCAATTTCTAGGTATATTATTATTAATAGGTATACAGGTATATAATATTATCATAAATAAGGAAGATAATGAATTATTTTTCAAAATAACTTAATACAAATTTCTGAAGCTGTATAATTTCAGTTAGCTGCTCAGTAACCATATTATTTATGTTAAGTTTTTTTTTAAGGCAGATAATAACTGTGAACTCTTTCAAAGCCTAATGGTAAAACATGTTATAAGGGGCTATTAAACTATTTTTTTTCTTATATTTTTATACACTGACAGCCCATACTACTAAACTCTTGATCTATTAAGTCCTAAGAGAAAGCACGAATGCCTTAGGCCTTTTTCCTACTTCCCATCCAAACTCAATAAAAACTGACAGCCTGTCATGTTGATTTCATTTCTGTACCCATTCTTAAAACATACTATCCCTGGGATTTCTGAAAGAATTTTCTTAACATGTCAGTTCTGCAAAATGAAAAGCATTCTGGAGATTGGCTGTGGAACATGGATATGCTTAACACGTCTGAACTATACACTTTAAAAAGGTTAAGATGCTAAATTTACGTTACATGTATTTTACTACAATTAAAAAAACCCACCTCATCTCATTAAATTAACCTTTCACTGTCTGGATCTTAGAGCCTCGTCATTTGACCAATTTATTTTTGATTTTTGTTAAATCATTCCCCTCCCCAGTACCAATTTCACTCTTTAAATGTGTTTTGTACATGAGTCTGCTTCCAAGAGACATAAATTCTCTCTTACTGTCACTGAAATTCAATTAGCTACATATGAGCTAAGATTGATTCCCAATAAATATAGCACAGCATTAAGTAAAGCTTTCAGCACTTACTCAAGGAATTCAGTAACTGTGAACTTCAGCTTGCCATTGTTAGTTCACCTATGTATTGGAGGAAGCCAATAACTTGGGGACCTGGCTAACTCAATTGTGTGCCTTGTGCAGACCCGGCTTCCTCACTTTCTTTACTTGGAAGATCTCTAAAGTCCATAAGAATCTAAGACTGTAACTTCTGGCTCGGCGCCTGTGGCTCAATCAGCTAAGGCGCCAGCCACGTACACCTAAGGTGGCGGGTTCGAATCCCCAGCCCCGGCCCACCAAACAATGATGGCTGCAACCAAAAAATAGCCGGGCGTTGTGGCGGGCGCCTGTGGTCCCAGCTACTTGGGAGGCAGAGGCAGGAGACAAGCTTGAGCCCAGGAGTTGGAGGTTGCTATGAGCTGTGATGCCATGGCACTCTACCCAGGGGGGACAGCTTGAAGCTCCTTCTCAAAAAAAAAAAAAAAAAAAAAAATGAGATAACTGCCTCAGGAGAACCCTGATACGCTGTAGCCTCTTTCTCCAGTTTTTCTTCAGTGTACCCTTGTCTTCACCACTAGAAGATCAGCTCCAGTTTTAATCACTGCTATATTCCAGCACTGAACACAGGGCCTGGGAATAATCAGAACTGCGCCATACACATACTTTTTAATAAGTTTCAGTAACAGGAGATTTCTTTTTAAAAAAAAAATCAATATCCATTTTAATGTAGAATAATATTTTGAAAAGTGAGCAGAAATCAACTTCAATAGGATTATTGAATAATTCCTTAATTATTAATAGGAACTGGTCAACTGAGTCACTGGTATAGCAATATCCAAAATCCTTCATGATTGTTATTTTTTTAATGGCTCTATTTTGAAAAAAACATAACTCAAAAAAATAAGCCATTATGTTAGAGTCTGCTCCAATGTCAAACTCTTGCACTAAGTACATGATGTTTGGCAATGAATCCAGCACCTTTGGATCTTAATACTGTATCAACAGTCAGACCCAAAGCTTCCTAGAGCAAAGCAGCAAATCTTTTATTTACACAGCTGTTTGGCCCCAGGGAAATATAAGGTAAGAAAGTAAAGCACTAGTAACCATTTTACTAACTATTACAAACATACTCGTCATCTGTTACACACAGATGGTTGTGGTTCAAGGGTACACTCTCCTGGCTACTAGGCCAGCCAAACAACAAAGCACAGACTCAACGAGACAGAGACCTGTATGTGTCCAAAGACATACAAAATATTCACCCATAATTCTCTCTCCTTTTTCACATACTGCTTAGAATAATTTTAAAATCTCTCCTAAGGATCCATTCTTTCAGGGACACAGGAAAACAAAACAAGCTTCTCTTGGTTTTGGATACATAGGTATAACTTAAATGTTCTACAACATTCTTTTTTTCTTAAATTGAACCAACCCTCCCAAATACCACATAGATTAAATTCGAAACAAACTTCCCTTCCCCAAATTGCAAATAACTTTCCTAAAAGTTTTAATGGTTTGACTACTGTTCGAAAAAGGCACTGTAATCAGCTTGTAAGAACTATGTATACATAATTTTATAAGAAGGGGGTGGGAGGCTCGGCACCTGTGGCTCAGGTGGCTAAGGTGCCAGCCACATACACCTAAAGTGGTGGGTTCGAATCCAGCCAGGGCCCGCCAAACAACAATGATGGCTGCAACCAAAAAATAGCCGGGCGTGTGGTGGGCACCTGTGGTCCCAGCTACTTGGGAGGCAGAGGCAGGAGACTCACTTGAGCCCAGGAGTTGGAGGTTGCTGTGAGCTGTGAAGCCAGAGCACTCTACCCAGGGGGGACAGCTTGAGGCTCTGTCTCAAAAAAAAAAAAAAAAAAAAAAAGAATGGGGTGGAAAAAAACTCCAGTTCTCTTTCACAGTCCTCATTTAGACACAAGAAAGAATTATAATAAACCTTAACAGATGGGTGAGCAAAAAAGTAGTTAATGCTTCTCAGTAAGCCATGCTAAAAACCAACTCACTCAGCTAGACACAGGAAGTGTTCCTCTCTTAAGCACCACAAAAATGTTTGTGCATTTCTTTAATTATAAAGCTGATAAAATATAAAAATAGCTTATTATTCTAGGGTAATTCAAGTGAAAGAATCATAAACTTCCAGATCGGGACCCAGAGATTAAGTTTGCATGTAGAAATGTCAAAAATTAAATGCTTCTGTACTTATTATAACTCGTTAGGACAGAAATTGAAAACTGATACATATAAGATATGAATATTTTAAATTCATTTGTGTAAAAAAGGGGAAGAACTAAAATTGGCTGGTTAAATTTACAACCACTTTAAATTTCAATTAATTACTTGAACAAAGGTAAGGCACAGAAATTTGGAATGAAAATAATTTAGCTTTGTAAGTAGAAAGTCTCTCTTTGCACAGAAAAGAGTTTACAGAAACTGTTAACTACACAGTGCACGATGACATCTCATATACATACATTTAACAATCAAAAAGAAATCTCTGCAACTTCAGAATATTTCACTCCGTGCCTTCTTTTCCTATTGGCTAACTTCTTCTTTCCTTAGTTGTAATCTGATTACACCCACCAATGCAACACTACATTGTATCTAGGCTTTAGAAATAATACAAATCACAACATGTGGAGCGCTGCTTGACGGTTTCAAGTTGCAGGGATTTTAAACAAATGCCAAAAAAAGCAATGAAAGTTTAATCTGATACTTCAGTGCTGATTCTAGAAGTAACTTTGAGGGGAAGCGTTAAACTATTACAATTTCTAATGAAAAATGTAAAAAAAAAAAGCTCTTAGTACTTCACTGAATACATTATTAAGTTCTGGTTTAAAAACTAAACTACATTTTTATAAAGGGAATGTAACACAGTAGTAATAGCTTTCAAATATAAAAACTGTTCCTTAAGAATGTTCAGAAGAACAATGTCCAGAATTGCTCAAAATCCACACAAAGGTAAATACAGGCTTTGTCATCTGGATGACGGGGAAAGGACTACGAGAGGCAGACAGAAATTCAGGCTTTGTTTACACCAGCCAGGTAGAAATAGAAATAGAAAAATATATAAATATAAATGATTGGATGAAGATGAGCAAAACAACTGCCATCAGCAGTCCTACTCCAACGCTTCTCAGGTAACAGGGGTAAAACCACCAGGACAGGAATAACAATTCCTCTTTATCTAATAAGGAAAAGGCTTTCCAGCCGATACTTGGTTCAGCGCGACTCAGCACAGTTCCCGAGTTCAATATCCTGGGAGACACTGACCTTTCCTAGAATAACCGATTTCTTAACATGGGAAGCTACACTGTTTTCATTCGCAATGGCAAAGTCGCTCAAATTGTAGGAGAGTTGAGCAAACGCGCTCTTTATATTTCGCCTTTCACCAAGGCGTTAAAGAGCGGGCCTCCCTTTGAAGGTGGGGGTCCCAGGGGATCCACGATTTCCAAAGAGACGCTCTCCGCAGGAAGAGAGAAATCCGGCTACAACCCCCCTGGGCTCCGCACTTGCCGCCGTGCCCGGGAAAGGCTGAGAACACACAGCTCGCCCAGCCGGCGAAGAAAGTTGCTCCAGAGCCCAAGCCCAGGAGCGCTCCCAGCAAACTTTCCAGGGGCAGCGCGAGCGCCGTCACTTACCCGCGGCAGAAGTCATGACTCTCCCGTGCAGTTCGTCTCCCCCTCGCGCCCCTCAATCCATGTTCCCTTCTCAGTCCATTGTTTCCAGAGTTAGGGTAGAAGAGAAAAGCCCCTGCAGCGCCCACATTCCGTCCCGCCGCCCCGCTGCGCAGCCTGAGCGCCGCACAAAGGATGCGGCCAGCTCCAGCCACCCAGCCGCGCTCCCAGGCGCGAGCCGCCAGCGGCGGGCGGGCGAGCACTAGCGCCGCCCCGCCGACTCCCGGCCGCCAGCTAGGCGCGGGCACGAGCAGGGCTCACCGCCGGCGCGTGTAACCTCTCCAGCTCTAAAAAAATCAGAGCTCTAGGCGCCCCCTGTTCGTCGCGGCGGTAAAAGGCAGACAAAAGCCTCAGACTTCACCAGTCGGAGGGCTCGAGCTTCATCTCGCTCCCGCCCCCCCGTTCTCACGCTCACCCTCTGCACCAATAAGCGGGCCTGAAGGGCGAGGCGAAAGCGACGAGGCATGCTGGGAATTGTAGTTTTCTAGACCCGCGGGACGGACAGAAGCTGAAGTATCTGTGCCGCCTGTTCTCCCGCCTTCATTTCCCATCGTGCTGAGGCTGGTGGCATGGCGGAGAAGGATGACACCGGAGTTTGACGAAGAGGTGGTTTTTGAGGTAAGTGGAAAATGGCGGTGGGTGTGGATTGCCTTTGTTTGAGCAGGACGAGAGGGAAAGCGAGGAGGCAAGGCGATCCCGGGGCGAGGGATCGAGTGACGCGCTACTGCTGGCCTGGACCACCGAACCCCTGTGATTTGTGGGCCTAGTATCGGCCGCAGCCTGACAGGTGTAGCGGGAGGCGCCTTGGCCGTGGCCGGCCTCTCCCTCAGGCCCGCCCAGAATTCCCAGCCCCGACCTGGTTGCCAGGCCCGTGGGCGGGAGCCCTGTCTGTCCATCCCCCAAGGAATGGATGCACCGCTGGGGGGCTGCGCCTGGTTGGGGCGGGGCCGAATCGTGCATTTTACCTACACACAACTTAACCTCCTCTTTTATCATTCTCGATTTGGGGGTCAGTATCCAGAAGTGCTTCAGATCACCGTTCACAGTCTAGGCGTGGCTCTTGGAATGAAGGCAGCAGGTGCCAGTTTTGTAACACGGTTTAAAAGTCTGTGTGGGACCTACTATGGATGGTTAGAGCCAGAGCATTTCAGCGTCTAGATTCGATTCTTTTGTCCTTTGCTGTTGCGCTAGGTGTAGCCAGTTCTTCTGACTCGAAGCTCTGGATGTGAGTGAGTGCTTTTGTGTGGGACTGTTTTAAGACATTTTCTGCCATCTTGAATGAAGAAAATCAGGCGAGTGGTTTTGGTGCCATTTTTCTATCTGACGGAGGTCAAAACTCACATCCCTGTGTATCCCCTTTACTTCTGGTCATTCACCTAGATATTAAGAGATGTTTTAAAAAGAAGTGGTCACTGCCATGCGACGGGAGAGCCAGGCACTGACAGCAGAGAATATTAGATGTTGAAATATGTACAAACTGTCACTGGGGGATTAATTTGGAAACGGCTGTCTGTTCTTGCAGTCTCCAAGAGGCTACCTCTAGTAAGCGACATACAATGTGAATCTTGAACCATGAATCGGATTAGAAAGACTGAATGGAGAAAATGTATTATACAGGAAGGGAATTGAGTATGTATGCCAAGGTTGGGAGGTGTGAAAGTAGGGGCTTGGGTGTGGTGGAGGGTCTCTATAGAGAGTGGTTTGATGGGGCCACAATGTAAAAGTAATGGAAAATGGGACCATTTTACCGAAATGAAGAGTCTGGGTGTGAGTTCATTAGGTCCTGAATTTTGGCAATGAGAAAAGGAATAATGTAATAACAGCTTGGATTGACATTTCTAATTTAGAATTGAGGTAACAATTACAGATGGAGTATGGAGTTGAAGGAGAGAGAATTGTATGTTGCTTAGATTTCTAGAGTAAGGTAAACAAGGTGGATGTATTTTTTAAATCCCATTATCTTCTTTCATCTCTGAATATCATACAGAGTAATACATGCTCAAAGAATATTTTACTTATTAGAAAATAAGCTAAGAAAATGAAAATCAGCCATTATCCCACCACCCAAAGATGGCTACTATTAACTGTATAGTATGTGTTCTTACGGACATTTTTTTCTGTGTAAATGTGTTTGTGTGTGTGTAGTGTTTTTTAACCCAAAAGATATGCCACATGGAATTTTGTGTATATTTTTTACTTGAATTTATTGTCAGTATTTCCCTGTTCATCATTCTTTGAAAAAAATTATTAATATCCCATCATGTACATGTATCCTAATAAAACCATTTTCCCATTATCGGATAAAATTAATGCCCATGTTTGTAATCAACACTAACAGAGCCTATCTTTAGCTGCAACTCTGATTTTCCTCAGAATAATTTCTAGAAGTGGAACTTGCAGGTCAAAGGATATGAACATTTAGACTTAATGCAGAAAGATTCTCATTGCCATTAGGAATAAGAGAGTATTAGTTTCACCAAATCCTCAGCAGCAACCATATTAGTTTCCTTTAATCTCTGTTAATTTAATAAGAAAAAATAGCATTCCATTGTTTTAGTTTACATTTTGTGCATTTGTATATTTATTGGCCATTTTTATTTTTTTATTTGAGGATATTTTTTGCTCATTTTCCTATTTGATGTCAATCAAATTTCCTATTTGTTTTTCCTTTTTAAAAATTGATTTGCCTTAGTTCTTCGTATATTACCTAACCATTGCCATGCTTGTAGAAGATTTTTGTGTTTGCTATTTATTTGCTGTTTATGATACACCTTAACTTTTATGGCAGTATAATTTGCATCGAGTATACAAATCATAACCGTGCATATTAGTATATTTTCATAGGTTGAGCTCCCAGTTGAGGAAAGAGAATATCACCAACACACCTGAAGCTCCCTCCTTGTCCTTTTCAGTCACCCCCAAGATAGCCACTATTCAGACTTATTATATATAACAGATTAATTTTGTCTATTTTTATTGTTTATACCCTGGGCAATTGCATGTATATGTTCATTTGTATCTGGCTTTTTTGCTCCCTGGCTTTGTAAGGTTCATCCATATTGTTACACGAGCATTTTTTTATTTCTCCAGGGTATTCTATATGACCGTTATTTAATCCATTCTTCTGTTGGTGGTTATTGAGTAGTTTCCAGCTTTAAACTATTAGCGCTACTGTGAACCTTTTATTATGTGTTTTGTTAAACAGATTTCTGAGGGTAAATACTTAGGAGTAGAATTGCTGGGATATAGGAAATATTCACCTTCCGTAGATATTGTCAAACATTCTTCCAAAGTGGTAGTATCAATTTATACTGCCAACAGGAGGGTATGATAAGAGGTCCCCTTGCTCCACATCCTCATCAACACTTGCTAATTCAGGGGTTTGGGTCTCCCCTACCTAGAGAGTCTCACTTTGTTGCCCCAGGCTAGAGTGCCATGGCATTAGCCTATCTTACAACAACCTCAAACTCCTGGGTTCAAGCCATGCTCCTGCCTCAGCCTCCCCAGTAGCTAGGACTACAAGGTACCCACCACAACCCTCACTCAGCTAATTCCTCTTTTTTTTAGAGACAGAGTCTCACTTTGTCACCCTCAGTAGAGTGCTATGGCGTTACAGCTTACAGCAACCTCCAACTATTGGGCTTAGACAATTCTCTTGCCTCAGCCTCCCAAGAGTCTGGGACTACAGGCGCCCACCACAACACCCAGGTATTTTTTGTTGCAGTTTGACCAGGGCCGGGTTCAAACCTGCCACCTTCGGTATATGGGGCCAGTGCCCAACTCACTGAGCCACAGGCGCCACCCTAATTCCTCTATTTTTAGTACAGATGGAGTCTGGCTCTTGCTCAGGTTGATCTTCAACTCCTGAGCTAGAATGATTGATCCTCCCACCTTGGCTTCCCAGAGTGCTAGGATTACAGGTGTGGGCCACCCCACCCAGCCTAATTTCAGCATTTTTCTTTTATCACGTGGGTAATTATGTCCTAATATCTCCTTGTGGTTTGAATTTGTATTTCCCTGATAAGGAAGTTAAGACATTTTATGTATTTATTTGCTAATTTTATGTCTACTTTTGTGAAGCTGCTTCAAGGTTTTGTTTTTTTTTTAGTTAAATTGTAAACACAGAGATCATGTATATATTAATGCATTTATGTGGCACAATGTGCTGACTTCATATAGAATTAGGAACACTTACATCACACTGATTCATATATACCTCATCTTGTTTACTTAATTATTGTGTTAAGACATTTATACTCTATACTAATAGATCTGACATGTACCCTTGCATTATGCACCATAGGTGTGATCTCACCATTCACCCTCCCTCAATCTGACCTCCCTTCGTCCCTCCCTTCCCCCAAAGAGGTAAAGTCTCTATCTTTTTTAAGGCAGGTATTCCTATACCACAATTTATTAATCCATTCATGGGTCAATGGGCACTTGGGCTTCTTCCATGACTTGCTATTATGAATTGAGCTGCAATGAACAATCTGGTGCAAATATCTTTGTTATCAAGTGATTTTTGGTCTTTTGGATATACACCTAGTAGAGGTGGTTATGATCAAAGTGGTTTTGATTTGCATTTCTCTGATGATTAAAGATGATGAGCATTTTTTCATGTGTCTGTAGGCCATGTGCCTATCTTCTTCAGAGAAACTTCTGTTCAAGTCCCTTGCCCACAATGAAATGGGATTATTTGTTCTTTTTCTGTTAAGAAGTTTGAGTTCTCTGTGGATTCTGGTTACCAAACCTTTGTCAGAAGCATAACCTGCAAATATCCTGTCCCGTTCTGAGGACTGTCTGCTTGCTTTACTTACTGTGTTCTTGGCTGGGCAGAAGCTTTTTAGTTTGATCAGATCCCAGTAATGTATTTTTGGTATTGCTTAAATTGCCCAGGGGTCCTCCTCATAAAGTATTCTCCTAGGCCAATTTCTTCAAGTGTTTCTCCTGTACTCTCTCCAAGAATCTTTTTTTTTTTTTTTTTTTTTTTTTAGACAGAGCCTCAAGCTATCCCCCTGGATAGAGTGCTGTGGCATCACAGCTCACAGCAACCTCCAACTCCTGGGCTCAAGTGAGTCTTCTGCCTCAGCCTCCCAAGTAGCTGGGACCACAGGCGCCCGCCACAACGCCCAGCTGTTTTTTTTGTTTGTTTGCAGCCATCATTGTTGTCTTGGCGGGCCCAGGCTGGATTCCAGCCTGCCACCTTAGGTGTATGTGGCTGGAGCCTTAGCCACTTGAGCCATAGGCACCGAGCCTCTCCAAGAATCTTTATAGTTTCATGTCTTAAGTTTAAATCTTTTATCCATTGAGAGTCAATTTTTGTTAATGGTGAAAGGTGTGGTTCCAGTTTCAGTCTTCTACAAGTCACCAGCCAATTCCCCTGGCACCATTTGTTAAATAGGGAATCTTTCCCCCAATTTATATTTTTGATGGGCTTATCAAAGATCAAATGACCATAAGCATCTGGGTTCATCTCTTGGTTCTCAATTCTGTTTCATACATCTACCTCTCTATTTTTGTGCCAGTACCATGCCGTTTTGATCACTATAGATTTATAGTATAGTTTGAAGTTTGGTAGTGTGATTCCTCCTGATTTCTTTTTATTTCTAAGTAATGTCTTGGCTATATGAAGTTTTTTCTGGTTCCATATAAACAAAGTAGTATTTTTTCCAGATCTTTAAAGTATGACAGTGGTGCTTTGATAGGGATTGCATTAAATTTGTATATTGCTTTGGGTAATATGGACATTTTAACAATGTTGATTCTTCCTGGCCATGACATGGTATGTTTTTCCATTTGTTAACATCTTCAGCTATTTCTTCTTAGAGTTTCATAATTCTCGCTCTTTTTTTTTAATTAAATGATAGCTGTGTACATTAATGCAAACGTGGGGTACAGCGTAGTGTTTTCATATACAATTGAAATATTTTCATCAAACTGGTTAACATAGACTTTGTGTCATTTGCTTAGTTATTGTGTTAAAACATTTATACTCTAGTTCTAGAAAAATTCACTTGTACCCTTGTCATATTTCTCTTTATAGGGATCTTTCATGTCCTTTGTTAGGTAAATTCCCAAATATTTCATCTTCTTTGGCATAACTGTAAAGGGAATAGAGTCCTTAACTTTGTTCAGCTTGATTATTATTGGTATATATAAAAGCTACTGATTTGTAAGTATTGATTTTGTATCCTGAGACACTACTGTATTCCTTGATCAGTTCTAAGAGTTTTCTGGTTGAGTCCCTGGGGTTTTCCAGGTATAAAATCATATCATCTGCGAAGAGTGAAAGTTTGATCTCCTCTGACACTATGTATACCCCTGATGGCCTTCTCTTGCCTAATTGTGATGGCTAAGACTTCCGTTACCATGTTAAAAAGCAGTGGACACAATGGGCAACCTTGCCTGGTTCTTAATCTGAGTGGAAATGTTTTCAATTTTACTCCATTCAATATGATATTCGCTGTGGGTTTGCTGTATATGGCCTCTATTGGTTTAAGAAAAGTCCCTTCTATACTTATTTTCTTAAGTGTTCTGATCATGAAAGGATGTTGGATATTGTCAAAAGCTTTTTCTGCATCTATTGAGAGAATCATATGGTCTTTGTTTTTTAGTTTGTTTATGTGATGTGTTATATTTATAGTTTTTTTTTTTTTTTGAGACAAGAGTCTCACTTTGTCACCCTGGGAAGAGTGCCATGGCATCATAAACTCACAACAACTTCAAACTCTTGGGCTCGAGCGATTCTCTTGCTTCAACCTCCCAAGTAGCTGGGACTACAGGTACCCAGCACAGTGGGCACAGCTCCCAGCTTCTTTTGGAGATGGGGTCTTGCTCTGGCACAGGCTGGTCTCCAACTCATGAGTTCAGACAATCCACCTGCCTTGGCCTCCCAGAGTGCTAGGATTACAGATGTGCGCTACCATGCCCAGCCTCCACTTCAAGGTTCTTACATATTTTTTTAAGGAGGTTATTTCTTTCTTACTGATTTAAAGGAATTCTTTACATATACTAGATATAAAGGCTTTGTTGGATATACATTTGGCCCTCTGTATCCATGGGTTCCCTATCTACAGATTCAACCAACCCATCAAAAAACAAAAAAAGGCCCAGGTGTATAATCCTAGCACTCTTGGAGGCCAAGATGGTTGGATCTCCTTAGCTCACAAGTTCAAGACCAGCCTGAGTCAGCTCTAAAAATAGCCGGGCATTGTGGCAGGCACCTGTAGTCCCAGCTACACAGGAGACTTGAGGCAAGAGAATCACTTGAGCCCAAGAGTTTGAGGTTGCTGTGAGTTGTCACACCATAGCACTCTACTAAGAAAGACAAAGTGAGTCTCTGTCTCAAAACAACAACAACAAAGTTGTGAGGGATTAGAAACAGGGTGGCTCTCACATGTAATCCTAGCTACTCAAGAGGCTGAGAACTGCTTGAAACCAGAAATTCAAGACCAAACTGAGCAACATAGACCCATGTCTCTAAGAAAAATGGAAACTAATTAGCTGTGTGTGCTGGCACACACCTGTAGTCCCAGCTACTTGGAAGGCTGAGGCAGGAGTATCCCTCAAGCTCAGGAGTTTTAGGCAGCAGTGAGCTATGATTGTGCTGCTGTACTCTAGTCTGATAGAATGAGACACCATCTCTAAAATAAAATGAAATAAAGCTATACAGTATAACACATACTGTATTTACGTAGCATTCACATTATATTAGGTATTATACATAATCTGGAGATGGGTTAAAGTATGAGGGAGAATATGCATAGGCTATACACACATACTATGACATTTTATATAAGGGACTTGAACATTCACAGACTTGGTATATGCTGGGGTCCTGAGACCAATCTCCTATGAATACCTAAGCTGTATATACCTCAAATATCTTACCTCAGGCTATATGTGGTCCCTCTGTACTCTTTTTTGAGATAGAATCTCATTTTGTTGCCTGAGCTAGAGTCCACTGGCATCATCAGAGCTCGACCTCAAACACCTGGGCTCAAGCGATCTTTCTATCTTAGCCTCTTAAGTAGCCTCACCTCATTACAGGTATATGCCACCATGCCTTGCTAATTTAAAAATTTTTTTGTAGAGATGGGGGATGGGAGATGGGGGTCTTCACTATGTTGCTCAGACTGATCTTGAACTCCTGGCCTCAAGCAATCCTTCTGCTCAGCCTCCCAAAGTGCTAGGATTATAGGTGTAAGTCACTGCGCCTAACCATCTCTGCCCTATCTTAACAATATCTTTCAATGAACAGAAGCTCTTAACTTTACTATGATCTAATTAAATCTTTCTCTTTTATGGTTATTACTTTAAAAAAAAAAACATTTGCTTTTTTTGAGTCCATAAAGATGTTTTCTTTAAAACCTTTATTTGACCTTTTTCATTTAGATCTGCCATCCATCTGGTGCTGATTCTTTGTGTGGTATCAAGTAAAGATCAACATTTTTTTCCCATATGGTTGTCCAGTTGACCTAGAAACGTTTACTGAACGATTTTTCCCCACTGAGCTGTAGTGTTTCCTTTGTTATGAATTGGGGTATCTTTCATGTGTAGATCTGTTTGGGGGCCCTTCTTTTCCATTTGTCATTTTGTCATGACCATATTATTTTAATTACCTAAACTTTATACTAGTTATTAATATCTGATAGGAAAAAAGCTCTTCAGTTTTGTTTTTCTTCAAGACTGCCTTTGGCTGTTCTTGGCCCATTGTACTTCTATATGAATTTTAGAATCAGCCTGTTAATTACAGATTTAAAAAAAAGTACTGAGATTTGGATTGAGATTGCTTTGAATATACAGATCGGTTCAGGGAACACGAACATGTTTACAATATTGAATTTTCCAATCCATGAACATTTATTGCTTGCCTTCTAAATGTGTCAGGTAGCTTCCCATCTCTTTCTATTCTCTAGAACTGATTTTACAAAATGGAAATTATCTGTTCCTTGAGGGTATAGCTAAACTGGCCTGCCGCGGTGTCCAGTTGAGGCTCATGCACTGTATGTGGCTTATGTGAACATATTTTTGCTTATCTTTGGTGGTAGATATTACAAAAATTATGCATGGACCTTTTTTTTTGTTTCCTCTCTTATCAGCTTTCATTAGTGTTTGTGTATTTATTTTATTTTTATTTTTATTTGTTTATTTATTTTTTGAGACAGTCTTAAGCCATTGCCCTGGATAGAGTGTCGTGGCTTCATAGTTGATAGCAATCTCCCAACTATTGGGCTCAATTTTTCTATTTTTAGTAAAGATGGGGGTTTCAATTTTGCTCAGGCTGGTCTCGAACTCACGAGCTCAAGCAGTCCACCCATGTAGGCCTCCCAGAGTGCTAGGATTACAGGCCTGAGCCACCACGCCCAGCCAGTGTTTGTGTGTTTAATGTATGGCCCAAGACAACTCTTCTATTTTCAGTATGGTACAGAGAAGTCAAAAGGTTGGATACCCCAGTTTGGGTCTTTCCTGGGGAAAAGTAATAGATGTTGTCTGTCAGTTCAATTTCTTCTATGATAATCGTTCAGTTACAATTTTCTATTCTGATAATTTTTTTTTATTGTGAAAGGCAGTATAATATACAAGGTGTTTCAAAAGTTGTCCCTAAAGTCACCACACAAAATTTTACAAAATGCTTACAAAATATTCTCTATGTGTTGACCACCTCTTCATAAAAAATTTTGTAATGAATATTTTGTAAATAAAGCTACATTTAGCCACAATTTCTCATTTTCCATATGTATGACAACTTTAGGTCAATTTTTGGGAAACCCTAAAGTTAAAGGTGTGGGCTCTGGAGCCAGACAGCCTAAAAGTCCCAGCTGAGCTATTTTTTAGTTCATGTGTCTTTGAGCAGGTTATTTCACTTGTCTAAGTTTCATTTTTTCTTATTAAATAGAAGTAACAGGGCGGTGCTTGAGGTTCTATGGGTAGGGCGCCTGCCCCATATACCGAGGGTGGCAGGTTCGAACCTGGCCCCGGCCAAACTGCAACAAAAAAATAGCCGGGCATTGTGGCAGGCACCTGTAGTCCCAGCTACTGGGGAGGCTGAGGCAAGAGAATCGCCTAAGCCCAGGAGTTGGAGGTTGCTGTGAGCTGTGACACCATGACACTCTACCGAGGGTGATAAAGTGAAACTCTGTCTCCAAAAAAATAAATAAATAAAAATAAATAGAAGTAACAGTGCCTATCTCAGAAAGTATTAAATGATTTAATATAAGTGAATTCCTTAGGTGAGGACCTGGCACATTAGAATTATTCAGTAAATGTTTTGTACTACTAAATTCTTCTGGCAAATTGCTCTTTACCTAGGTTTTCAAAATTAGTGATATAAACTATTCTTAGTAGCTTCTTAATTTTTAGTCTTATTATAACACTAATTAGTTCTTATTACTCACTATGTTTGCTCACACCCTCCTCTTTTTTTTTTTTTTTTTTTGAGACAGAGCCTCAAGCTGTCTCCCTGGGTAGAGTGTCATGGCATCACAGCTCACCAACTCCTGGGCTCAAGTGAGTCTCCTGCCTCAACCTCCCAAGTAGCTGAGACTACAGGCGCCTGCCACAATGCCCGGCCATTTTTTGGTTGCAGCCATCATTGTTGTTTGGCGGACCCAGGCTGGGGATTCAAACCCACCACCTTAGGTGTATGTGTCTGGTGCCTTAGCCACTTGAGCCACAGGCGCCGAGCCACGCCCTCCTCTTTTTATCTTGCACAATTTTTTTTTTTTTTTGAGACGGAGCCTCAAGCTATCCCCCTGGGTAGAGTGCTGTGGCATCACAGCTCACAGCAACCTCCAACACCTGGGCTCAAGTGAGTCTCCCACCTCAGCCTCCCAAGTAGCTGGGACTACAGGCACCTGCCACAACGCCCAGCCATTTTTTGGTTGCAGCCATCATTGTTGTTTGGTGAACCCGGGCTGGGGATACAAACCGGCCACTTTAGGTGTATGTGGCTGGCGCTTTCGCTGATTGAGCCACAGGTGCCGAGCCCACAATTTTGTTGTAGTACCAACTTCCCAGGTAGATTTTTTCAGATAGACTTTTGTTTGGTCAGTACAATTGAGTATGTTTGTGGTTTTTGAATTTTTTATTTAAAATTTTTAAAAATGTTTTAAATTTATTTTTTATTTCAATACATTTGGGGGTTACATTGTGTGGATGAATTGTGTAGAGGTGAAGTCAGGTGTTTTTAGTGTACCCATCACCCGCAAAGTGTACACTGTACCCAACAAATAGGTTTTGATCCCTCCCCTTACCCCCGACCTCCCCACTTCTGAGTCTGCAAAGCATATGATCATGTATATCCATCATTTAGCTCCCACTTGTGAGTACATGCAGTATTTGATTTTCCATTGCAGAGATACTTCACTTAGGATAATAGCTTCATTTCCATCCAAGTTGCTAAAAGGAACATTATTTCATTCTTCTTTACAGCTAAGTAGTTTTCCATGGTACACATGTACCTCGTTTCCTTCATCCACTCATCAGTTGATGAGCATTTAGGTTAATTCCGTATCATTGCAATTACATTTCCTTTATGCTTAATAATGTTGAGCATTTTTTCATGTTTATTGGGCATTTTTATCTTTTCTCTTGTGTTTATGACTTTTACCCACTTTTTAAGGGGGTTATTTGTTTTTTTTTGGGGGGGGGAGGCTGGGGTTGAATCCACCACCTCCAGTATATGGGGCAGGTGCCCTACTCCTTGAGCCACAGGCGCCACCCGGTTATTTGTTTTTTTCTTGCTGAGCTGTTTGAGTTTCTTGTAGATTTTGGATATTAGTCCTTTGTTGGATACATAGTTTGTAAATTTTTTTTTTTTGAGGCAGGGTATTGCTCTGTTGCCCTGGGTAGGGTGCAGTGGTTGCCATAGCTTGATGCAACCTCAAACTCCTGGGCTCGAGCAATCCTTCTGCCTCTGCCTCTGCCTCTGCCTCCTGAGTAACTGGGACTATGGGTGGATGCTAATGAGTGTGAGCCACTACTCCTGACCTCTGACTGTGAATATTTTCTTTCCTTCTTTAGGTTTTCTATTTGTTCTGTTGGTTATTTCTTTTGTTGTGCAGAAACTTTTTAGTTTAATTAGGTCCCATTCGTCTGTTTTTGTTTTTGTTGTATTAACTTTTGGGATCTGTTTTTGGAGACAGAGTCTCACTCTATTGCTCTGGATAGAGTGCTGTAAAACTCTTGGGCTCAAGTGATCCTCTTGTCTCAGCCTCCTGAGTAGCTGGGACTACAGTTGCCTGCCACAAAGTTGGCTAATTTTTGTATTTTTAAAAGTTCTACGTTCCTGTTTTTTTTTTTTTTTTTTTTTTTGCAGTTTTGGCCGGGGCTGGGCTTAAACCCGCCACCCCCGGTATATGGGGCTGGTGCCCTACTCCTTGAGCCTCAGGTGTCACCCTAATTTTTGTATTTTTAGTAGAGACAGGGTCTCCCTCTTACTCAGGCTGGTCTTAAATAACTAAGCTCAAGCAATCCACCTGCCTCAGACTCCCAAAGTGCTAGGATTACAGGTGTGAACCACTATGCCCAGCCTAAGTTTTCTTCTAGAATTTTTTTTTTTTAAGGCAAGCATGAAAAGTTTTATTGAAGCAGAGAAAAATAGGTTTACAGAATAAGGTTTATAGAGGAAGATATGTTCTCTATAGACAGTGAATGGGCTACCTCTGTCAAGACAAAATGGCAAAGAGCTCTTCTAGAATTTTTATGGTAGTAGGCCTTACATTTATGTCTTTAATCCATCTTGAGTTATTTTCTGTATATTGTGAGAGATGGGAATCAAGTTTCATTCTTCTGCATGTGGCTTTCGGTTTTCTCAGCACCACTTGTTGAATAGGGCATTCTTTCCCCAGTGTATATTTTTGTCTGCTTTGTTAAAGATCAGTTGGTTATGAGCATATGGTTCTTCTGTATTCTCTAGACTGTTCCATTGACTTATGTATCTACTTATGTACCAGTACCATGCTGTTTGATTACTATAGCCTTGTAGTATAATTTGAAGTTGGATAATGGGCTTGGCGCCTGTGACTTAAGTGGCTAAGGCGCCAGCCATATACACCTAAGGTGGTGGGTTTGAGTCCAGCCTGGGCCGCCAAACAACAATGATGCTGCAACCAAAAAATAGCCGGGCGTTGTGCCGGGCACCTGTGGTCCCAGCTACTTGGGAGACTGAGGCAGGAGACTCGCTTGAGCCCAGGAGTTGGAGGTTGCTGTGAGCTGTGATGCCATAGCACTCTACCTAGGGGGACAGCTCGAGGATCTGTCTCAAAAAAAAAAAAAATGAAATTGGATAATGTCATGCCTTCAGATTTGATCTTTTTGCTTAGGATTACTTTGGCTATTCAGGCTCTTTTCTGATTCCATATTTTAAAATTTAGGTTATTAAATTTTTAAAAATTCTACTTTGTGTCTATTTCTTTTCGTCTGCTTTTTGTGTTTATTTTGCTCCTTTTTCTCCTTTAGCTTCTTGAGTTAAAAACTTAAATACTGAAAATAATTTGTTTGGCTATAAACTTCCTTTGAGTACTACTTTGGCTGTGTTACTTGAGTTTTGAAATGTAGTTTGTCTCAGGATTTTGTAATTTCCCTTTAATTTCTTCTTTAACTCAAGACCCAGGTGTATGGGCTAGAGATTGATTTTATTGTTGGTGATGATTTTTCTCCATGTGTCCCTTACACCCGTAATTCTACTTTGACTATTATGGACTACATCACCTATAGTCCCTTGTCCTCTGATTCCAGTTAGGTTCAGCCAATGGGAAGGACCTTCAAATCAAAAGATAAGGAGAGTACCAGGGAAGTCTGGGCAGGTTCCTAGAAAAGTTTTAGAACAACCATCTTATTTTCTGCCTTTTGGCTTTTCCAGCTATGACAACCGCAACCCCTGCTCCCTATCCTCCCTTTACCACCTTCTTTCCAATTTAGATACGAGGCCACAAATAGAGAAAAGTCTTCTATTGAAGAGTTCAAAACTTCCTGTCTACTGCTAGATTACTCAGCAGGTGGAACGTATTTCAGATTCTGCTACGTCAGCCCTGCTTCTGGACACTAAGTACTATGTCATCTACACATTCTAGTGCAGAAAGCAGAAACGTGTCTATCTGCCATAAGCAGAAAGGGATTTTATACAGGGAATTAGTGGTTAGATTATTCTTGGAATGTCTAAAGGATTAAGCTTTATCAAGCAAGGTTGCTATGCTCACGAGGTCAAGAACACATGATCACGATCATAGTTAAAACCCAGGAAGTGAGAAGCCGTCAACACCTCTACTTCTCAATAACCTAAGAAAGTGGCTCATTGGTACTGGAACTCCGTCTTTCCGCTGTTTCTACCACAGCTGCTTCTGTGTTACCAGGAAGCTGGAAAATACTTATTGGAACACTGCTGTAGAAATATTTTGCTTCCACAGCTTTGTTTCATAGCAAAAAGAAGGGGGGGGGTCAAAGTGGGAGGGAAGAGGAGAGAAAGCCAAAGGAGCAAGAATGGACCTCTGCTTCTTTCCTACTGTCCAGATCTCTCACAGGTACACCCAGAGCGGGAGCCTAATTTATATGTAGAACCCTAGCTGCAGGATAATTTGGGAAATGTCAGATGCAGCTTTCCTGTTTCTGCAATATAAGAGATATCTGGAAGAAGATAGAATGGGAGTTGAACAAACCAGTCCACTATACTATATCCATCATAGGGCCTAATCTCTCCTCCCCTAAGAAAATTTAGCTGTGACATTTTTGGCATATTTGTTGTAATAGTGTTACGTTAATGATCTTCATAGTCAGAAATAAGACTTATTTACGTCTTGAGACTTACCCAGAGAGTCACATGCTGCATAAAATTTAAAATTTTAGATGTAGTGGCTCATGCCTGTTAATCCCTCAGCACTTTGGGAAGCCAAGGTGGGAAGATTGCTTGAGGATAGGAGTTCGAGACTAGCTGAGCAATGTAGTGAGACCTTGTCCTTACAAAAAATTTAAAAATTAGCTGGGCACGGGGGTGCACAGCTATAGTCCCAGCTACTCATGAGGGTCACTTGAGCCCAGGGGTTTGATGTTTCAGTGAGCTATGATGACACCATTGTGATCTAACCTGGGCAACAGAATAAGGCTCTGTCTCAAAAAATAATTTGATTTAATTGAAAATTAAGTTATTCTAGATGTTTGGATAGTAAGAATTCTTCATCCTTAGAAAGGTGTTAAAAGTCCTGATGTTGCTTTCTTAATTTTCAGATTTTTTCTTTTCTTTTCTTTTTTTTTTTTTTTTTAGAGACGGAGTCTTACTTTATCACCCTCAGTAGAGTGCTGTAGCGTCACAGCTCATAGCAACCTCTAGCTCTTGGGCTTAGGTGATTCTCTTGCCTCAACCTCCTGAGTAGCTGGGACTATAGGCGCCCACCACAACGCCCATCTATTTTTTTTGTTGCAGTTTGGCCGGACCAAGTTTGAACCCACCACCCTTGGTATATGGGACTAGTGCCCCAACCACCGAGCCACAGGCACCGCCCAATTTTCAGATTTTTTTTTATTATAAATTATTCACAGAAGTTTTGAATCATTCATTCTGTTTCAAACCCTATTATTCCTAGAGGGAAGAGTGCCAGGAAATAAGACGGCCTTTATCTGAAAGACTAATTTTTTTTAACTCTTTGTGTCATTTTTTATGCTTCTAAACCATTTCTTTGTAACTTCCTTTTAATAGACACAATGTTGTCTTCAAGGGATCTTTTACTACAGTCTCCTCAAATCTCTGTCCTTGGTAACCTTATTCCTTGTGGGTGAACTCTTTACTGGCAAAGGTTTTTGGTGTTTATTTGAATAAACTCTGTCAATAAACTCTGTCTTTTCCTTTGTTTTTTTTGCTAGTTTTATTACTACCTCTTTCCCTCCTGTATCTTTCATATTTCTGCATAAATTATTAAATGTTTACTCTTTGTTGGCAGTTTGTTCAGCTTTGGTCTTTTTTTTTAACTGTAGTACTTAATTAAATGAAAGGAAATGACTCTCACAAAACCTCTCACTTTATTTTTTGGGTTTTTTTTTTTTTTTTTCTGAGACAGAGCCTCAAGCTGTCGCCCTAGGTAGAGCTGTGGCATCACAGCTCACAGCAACCTCCATCCAACTCCTGGGCTTAAGCGATTCTCTTGCCTCAGCCTCCCAAGTAGCTGAGACTACAGGCGCCCACCACAACACCCGGCTATTTTTTGGTTGCAGCCGTCATTGTTGTTTGGTGGGCCCAGGCTGGATTCGAACCTGCCAGCTCAGGTGTATGTGGCTGGCGCCTTAGCTGCTTGAGCCACAGACGTCGAGCCAAAACCTCTCACTTTAAAGAAAGTTTTAAAAAATTCCCGTCTTCCTTGAGAGATACTTCTTTCTTTGTGTTTTTAAGAGTTATTATACATCTCTAAGGAACATTAAGGCATTCTTTCTCTAAGTGCTATTTGTAGATTCTTTCCTGCTTGCATTATTGATTTGACTAATGGAAGAAAATTGTTTTTGTCTATGAATGCATGTATGGACAACATTTGCTATTTTGATAATGGATCTTGCTGTCTGGAATAATTATACATAGAAAATTTAAGGTATTGTTATATCATCTTATTTTTCCTTTAAATATATCTTTGGTTTTAGTTTTTCAAATATAAAGCCCTAAAACTGTATTGTTTAAAATAATCTAATTCCAAATAATAGTTGAACTTAGAAGTATAGCAAAATTCATGCTTTTATTCATAATAGAAATTTATTAATGGCATTTCATTTATTTATCTATTTATTTATTTTGGAAACAGAATCTCACTCTGTTGCCCCCTGGGTATAATGCCGTAGCATCATAGCACACAGCAACCTCAAACTCTTAGGCTCAGGTGATCGTCTTGACTCAGCCTCCCTAGTAGCTGGGACTACAGGTGTGCACCAACATACCCAGCTAGTTTTTCTATTTTTGGTAGAGACAGGGTCTTGCTTTTGCTCAGGCTGGTCTCAAACTCCTGAGCTCAGGCAATTCACCTCAGCCTACAAGAATGCTGGGATTACAGGTGTGAGCCACCAATGCCAAGCCTATTAATGGCATTATTGAATCACAACTCTATTGACATACCGTGTTTCCCCAAAAATAAGACACTGTCTTATATTTATTTTTTCTCAAGAAGACACGAGAGGGCTTATTTTCAGGGGATGTTTTATTTTTATTAAGTATAATATGACAATCTACACTTATTCAAATAGAGTTAAGTCATCTTCTTCTGGAACCTGACAGGGGGAGCTGACCTTGTTGGTGGGGCTGGCGCTAGTGATGCGTGAACTCCTTTCCCCTAGCTGTTCACACGTGCGCAATAGGATGCCTGCGACCACAGTTACCACATGCACACATGCAAGTGCGAATGGCTCTGAGAAAGGAGCTGCAGCAGATAAAAGGTATTCCAGTCTTCCTTACTGCTCTGCCCAGAAATGCAGGGCGTGGCTATGCAGATACGATCCATAGCCACGCCCATCACTAGGTCTTATTATGGAGAAGGGGTTATATTTAACAAATGCATAGAAATCCTGGTAGGGCTTATTTTTTGGGTAGGTCTTATTTTGGGGGAAACACGGTAAAAGATTGATCATTAAGACCAAATCTAGTAGGCCAGGCACGATGGCTCACACCTGTAATCCTAGCACTCTTAGAGGCTGAGGCTGGTAGTTTGCCTGAGCTCACAGGTTCAAGACTAGTCTGAGCAAGTGCCAGACCCTGGCTCTAAAAAACAGTCAGGTATCGTGGCGGCTGCCTGTAGTCCCAGCTACTCAGGAGGCTGAAGCAGGAGAATCACTTGAGCCCAAGAGTTTGAGGTTGTTGTAAGCTATGACAACACGGCGTTCTACTGAGGATGACAAAGTGAGAGTCTGTCTGAAAAAAAAAGACCAAATCTTGTTTATCACCAGAGATACAAGAACAAATAACACGTTTAGTATGAGTTATAAAATTTATTCTTGGGGAACAAGTCTGCTTTTTTCTTTTTTTTTTTGGTAGTTTCTTCTATTTTGGTTTCTTCACATATCCTCAAGGCTCCAACATAGATTTTTTAAGGGTAAACATTCTAAAAAAGCAGTAAATAGTCTCTCTCTCTCTCTTTTTTATTTTATTTTATTTTTTTCTGAAACAGAGTCTCACTATATCGCCCAGGCTAGAGTGCTGTGGTGTCAGCCTAGCTCACAGCAATCTAAAACTTCTGGATTCAAGCAATCCTCCTATCTCACCCTCCTGAGTAGCTGGAACTACAAGCGACTGCCACCATGCCCAGCTAATTTTTTCTATTTTTAGTAGCAAAAGGGGTCTCACTCTTTCTTGTTCAGGCTGGTCTTGAACTCCTGAGCTCATAGGATCCTCCCACCTCAGCTTCCCAGAGTGCTAGGTTTATAGACATGATCCATGTGCCCAGCCTTTATTCTATATATTAACATTCAAGCCTGTTTCTCTCTCAAGATATGTATACAGTGCTAACATGTTCTCCTTAGTATGTTATGCAGTTATAAAGAATTGTGGAAAGAGGACTAGACTTGGAGTCAAGAGACAGACGGACATTAATCAACAAAGAGATTCTGAATGGATCATTTAATTTCTCTAGAGCTTGTTTTCCAGTTGTAATATGATTATCCTTTATACCAGAACATCGTGTGTGTGTGTGTGTGTGTGTGTGTGTCTGTATGTGAGAGAGAGAGAGAGAGATAGGGTCTTGCTCTGTTGCCCAAGCTGTGATGCAATTGTAGGTCACCGCAGCCTTGAACTCCTGGGCTCAGTTATCCTCCTACCTCAGCCACCTGAGTAGCTGGGACTACAGGTCCATGCCACTATACCTAGCTAGCTTTTTTATTTTTTGTAGAAATAAGATCTTGCTCTTGCTTAGGCTGCTCTTCAATTCCTGGCCCTAAGTGATCCTCCCACCTCAGCCTCCCAAAATGCTGGAATTATAGGCATTTTTGCCTGTTTTATCATGATCTTTTTGACCCAGTATAAAACTTTTCTTAAATCTATTGTAGGGGATCGGAAATTACCTGCTGTGTTGAATAAATGAGAGTAGGCCCTTAGAGACTTTCATTAATTAGGAAATAGAGGAAGACAGTCTACTTATTTCCAGTGTCTTTTTGTATTAGAAACCCTAACTTAATTTTAGATTTCCCTGGTTCTGTACCAGGTGTCCAAAGGAGTACAGTGTTGGTATACTAACTTCATTGCCTCTGGATTTCTTTTTATTTTATTTTGGCCAGGGCTGGGTTTGAATCCATGACCTCTGGCATATGGGGCTGGCGCCCTACTCCTTTGAGCCACAGGCGCTGCCCTTTTTTGGGGGGAGGGGGACAGGGTCTCACTTTGTCATCCTTGGTAGAGTGCTGTGGCATCATAGCTCACAGCAACCTCAAACTCTGGAGCTCAAGTGATTCTCTTGCCTTAACCTCTCAAGTAGCTGGGACTATAGGAGCCTGCCACAACACCTGGCTATATTTAGAGAAGGGGTCTTGATCTTGCTCAGGCTGGTCTGGAACTTTTGAGCTCAGGCAACTCACTTGCATCAGCCTCCCAGAGTGGTAGGATTACAGGCATGAGTCACCATGTCTGGCCTGGATTTCTTGAGTATTGCTTGCTGTAAGTGTATATTGAGGCTTCCTGTTATTATTTCCATTTCAGCAAATAAAAATGCCCACTATTCTTGATTTGAAATAATATATTTGAAGATGTCCTTTACTTATAAATCTGTGTTATAATTTATGTAGTTGACAGAATATAGCCACCTATTTCTTATTGTTGAGATTTTGTGGCTTGATCTGTTAATCCATAACCTTTAATCTCATATCTCTTAAAGACTGCTACTAAAATGAATTTTCTTCTTCAAGAAATATGTTGTCCCTTCCTTTTTGTTTTACTTTTTGTTCCCAGCTCTCCCTTTCTAAGAAAGGAATTGTGAATTATTTTGAGAGAAGGGTCTTCCTTTTGTCTCTTAACAGAAACATAAGTTCTCTCTTTCTCATTTGAGATAGAAAAGAAAATTAGGTTAAATGAAATCATGTAATATCAAAACCTTATTTTAATGTTCATTTCCTGGTCTTCTCACACTCACCATTTTCTCAATTGTGTTTGACCTTCTGGCCTTCTTTTTTTAAACAATTGAAAATGATAATTTTACTTCTTCTCCTTGGTTCTGGTCTGTGTCTTGTAAGTTAGTGCCCAATATACAGCAGTTAATTAATCAGGTTTCAGAAAATGCTAAGGTAACTTCATAACTGTCTCCTCTCCACTTAGGGAAGACCAGTCACTGTTGGTCTTTAGCCTTAGTCAGTTGAGTATACAAACTGCACTAATCAGTTTTCTCCCTTTCTATCTCTTAGTCTTTCTTCTGATGAGTATGTTTGATTTTTATTTAGTTTTTGGACTTAGGTACTATTGGACTTAAGTACATTTGCACTATTGTATGCAAACGTCTTAAAGTTACTCTTTTAAAAACTTTTTGCCGTTTATTGGACCTCATATAAGATTAATTGGGTAGGATGCATATTGATGGGAAATATTAGAAGCCTGCAGCCAGGAAAATTTGTAAATATCTGTCTTACCTGCTACTCATTTATTAAAAGCTTTAAAATAAACACTAATATTAAATAACATCCTTTGAAAGCATCTTTAAAACCCCACTCTCCCTATTACCTTCATCCACAGTTGCTGAGTAATAACAGCACTGAAGAAATAAAGTTCATGTTTTTTTCAAAGAGCTGCTTCTGATAGGAAAGTGCTTAGTAATGACAAAGGCACGCCCTCCAATTCAGTGGCCATTTTGTACAGTAGTTCTTCTGGAGAAACAAGTGGGAATCATCAAAGACAGAAGTGTTTGGATTGCAAGAGAATATGGACAAGAGGCAGTAAATTTTTTATCTAGGTCACTGGAGAAATTAGAACTATGCTGTCTGTGAGTAGTTTAATTATTTGGGCCAATTCTAATGGACCTTTTTAGCTTAATCTTTTTTAATTCTATGATTAAGTTTTGCTTTGCTGATTAATTAATTCTTAGATTTGGGTCCTTCTTGGTATCATAATTTAGAAGTTATATTGAAATGTGTAAATTCCAAAAAGCATTTCCTATCATTTTGTAATGTCTTTAATTTGTGACTATCCTCCGGTATTATATAAGGCTTAAAGGAGGAAAAGGCAGTTAAGTATTTAATTTCAAATCATACTTTGTATAGTGAATTAAAGATAAGTAAAACGTCTATAGAAATTCACTATATCAGCATTTTTATATTGGTGATGGGAAATTTATTTTCCATTGAGAAGTTTTGTTAATTTTGACAGAGTTTAACTTTTTAAGTAGCTTTTTCATTAAAAACTGAGAAAATTGGTCCTCGTATAATTTGTTATTAGCAGTCTTCCTCAACAGTTTGTTTCGTGGCAGTCTTCCTCATCAGATTATTTTGTGGTGTTTTATAGCTAGCCTAGAAAGAAATACAGAAATCATAACAATGGGAGTTTATCCTTTCAATGGCATTTTTCAGACAAGAGAATTGTTGGTCTATATGTGATAATCACATTTAGACCTATAACTTTAAGCTATATTCGAAGATAAGAGATTTTTTAAATGTTTTAAAATAACTGGTGAATAATGATTTCGTGGCAGATATTCTCCCATCTAATACCTTTAATTACGGAAATTTGTTCCTTAAAGAAATTAAAAATTTATACAAACTTAAAGAAATGTTTCCTGTGAGTAACTTGAATTATATAACTTGGGAATGGAAATCAAAGTAACTAGAGTTTTGTAACTTGGTCCTTTGGACTAGGTTGAGCACAGATTCATATGGGAGAGAAGTCAGTGTTGAGGATGTTATTTCTCAGAGGTTACACAATTTCAGTTTCTGTGCCAATGCTCTGCCTTTTATAGTCTTCTCTGTTAGTAGCTAGTGTGCCTGTGTTTTCCTGTTGCTTTTTTGTTTTAACATAGACTGTAGAGCCCAAATAGCATCTGACAATAATTACCATTTCTCCAGACCTACTAGTGTGATAGTGATAGAGGACTGACATTATAATTAAAAGAATGTGTAATAGTGGAAGGGCATCATTTGTTTTTATATGGAAAGGTGTATAAGCTCGTTCTATTAATTAGCTAGACTAACACTTAACTGAGCACCTTCTTTTTTTGCAGGCCTTATGCTGGGTACCTTCTCCTACGTAAATAACACATAAGTATGTTCTCATTGTAAAAAATTCAGATAATACAGGGAAAGCATTAGTTCTCTTTTATTCCCCTTTTTCCTCCCTAGAAGTAGTAGTAACCACTGTGGTTACCTTGCTGTATTTTCTTCCAGACTATTTTCAGTGCCATTACATTCTTTTATGTGTGTGTGTGTATGTATTAACATATGTGTATATGTATGACATACATAGGCATATTGTATCATTTGATTTTGTGGGTTTTTAAAAAAGCATGAATGGTGTGCTTAAGTGGTAGTATTCTTATATAGATATCCAGTCATACTTTTATAGTTATATCCATAGGATAGATGGAATTGCTAGGTTATTGGGTATTTGTGTGTGTGTTTTTAGATCTGTACGTCTAACAGTCCCTTGCCAGCACTAAAAATTCTCAGACTTCTTACATGTTGCCAACCAATAGATAAAAATTATGTCTTTGTTTTAATACATATTTCTTCAAAGATGAAATTTAACATGTTTTCATTATATTAATCCATTTGTATTTTTTTCTTTGAACTATCTCTTTATGTTTTTTTACCCGTTTAGACAGTTTTAAAAATATTTTTCTTGTTGGTTTATATGGGCTTACTGTAAATTTTAAAACTCTGTTGGATCATATGACAGCCAAAATTTCCTTCCATTTTCAATAAGTTCTTTTTACTGATTTATTTTTAATTTGTATGAACTTATGGAGTACAAGTACAATTTTGTTATATATATAGATTACATAGTGGTGAAGTCAGAGCTTTCAAGAGTACCCATCACCTGAATAACGTACCCTGTACCATTAAGTAATTTCTCATCATCTGCCCTCCTCCCATCAATAAGAGTTGTTTTGCTGAGCCCTGTGGCTCACTCTTACAATCCCAGAATTTTATTTATTTATATTTTTAATTATTTTTGAGACAGAGTCTTACTTTGTCACCCTCCATAGAGTACGTGGTATCATAGCTCACAGCAACCTCAAACTCTTACACTTAGGCAATCCTCTTCCCTCAGTTTCCCAAGTAGCTGGGACTACAGGCGCCTACTACAATGCCTGCCTTGTTTTTCTATTTTTTAGTAAAGACAGGGTCTCATTCTTACTCAGGCTGGTCTTGAACTCCTAAGCTCAGGCAATCCTCCCTCCTCAGCCTCCCAGAGTGCTAGGATTACAGTTGTGAGCCACCATGCCCAGCTTTATAAGCCCAGCACTGTAGCCTAAAGCAGGAGGACTAGGTGAGGCCAAGAGTTGGAGATTAGCCTGGGTGACATAGCAAGAACCTGTCTGTACAAAAAATTAAGAAATTAAGTGGGCATGGTCGCTTGCACCTGTAGTTCAATCTTTTTAGGAGACTGAGATATTAGAATTGCTCCGGCCCATGAGTTTGAGGACACAGTGAGCTACATCAGCCTGGTTGACAGAGTGAGACCCTGTGTCAAAAAAAAGTTGTTTTTAAAACCCATTAAACTAAATTTAAAATTAATTTATAAGAATAAATTGTTGTTGTTGTTTTTGAGACAGAATCTCAAGCTGTCATCCTGGGGAGAGTACTAAAGCATGATAGCTCAGAGCAACCTCCAACTCTTGGGCTCAAGTGATCCTCTCGCCTCAGTTTTTCTATTTTAGTAGAGGCAGGGTCTCGCTTTTGCTCAGGCTGGTCTCAAACTCCTGAACTCAAGCAATCCACCCGCCTTGGCCTCCCAGAGTGCTAGGAAGTTATTGTTGTTTTTATAGTCCCCATGAATCTTTGTAGCCAATTTCTAACTTGTGTAATCTGTTCTTAAGTCTTACATATGAATTATAATGCTCATCTGAAGCAAAAATAGTAATTGAGAATAAATGTAGATATCATAGGAAAATAACACTAACTTACTTTGGGTTTTCTAACTTAATCTGCCTAATAGTTTAAAAATTACAAAATTAAACTGTATACAAGACTATTAAATACAATAGCCCAAATTAATTAATTTGTTCACTCAAAATTATTTCTAATATAGTGGAATAGGTAACAGTACTGGATCTATCAGGTGCTTCTGACACAAAGATATATCTTTATTCTGTCATCCACTACTCTTATGACCTTGGGCAAGTTACTTGGTGTCTCTGTGGCTTAGTTTCCTCAGCCTTGCAGGACCTTGTTCTTTGTAAAGTACATGTAATAACTCTCTTAGGGTACTCTTATTTCACATGTATATTTCTATACCTGCATGCTCTATGGATTTGCTTCCATATTCAAGCACTAAAAATGCAAATGTCTACATTTAGTAGGGCACTTTCTTGATCTCCAGACATTTTAGGTCTTAGTGATTCACATTGGACTGTCTCAGGCTCTTCTAATTCACTACTGTCCCCAGACTTGTTGCTTTGCCACTGTTTTTTATTTCAGTAACTAATACCACTTAATTGTTCAAACCAAAAATCTAAGAGTTCCCTTGGCCTCTCCATTGCCACCATTTTCACTAAGTGACCAAGTTGTTTTCATTTTAGTACCTAAACACACTTCTTAAATTTTTCTACTTCTCTATACCTCTGTAGTGTAGTTTGGCCAACAGTAGGAAAGTGGATAATAGATGATGATACATTCATTGAAGTGGAATGTTTATAAGGACCCTAAAAAGGAAAAAGGAATATATGTCCTAATATGGAAAGATCTCTAAAATGTATTAAGGGAAGAAAGCCAGATACAGAGAAAAGTATACAGTATATTTCCATTTGTATAAAATTTTAAGGCTATTCATATATACATAAATGACACTAAAGTTTGGGAGAAGGATTCATAAGCTAAGCAATGTTTATTATAATACCTTCTGAGAGAGAGAGTAGGGTCAAGGTAGAATAAACAAAGTTATTTCTCATTTTATGTCTTTTTGTACTGCTTAAATTTTTTAATTAAAAAATAGCAAAGCAGCAAAAAATAAAATCAAGGCTCGGCACCTATGGCTCAATGGGCTAAGGCACCAGCCACGTACACCTAAGGTGGTGGGTTCGAATCCCCAGCCCAGGCCCACCAAACAACAATGATGGCTGCAACCAAAAAATGGCCGGGCGTTGTGGCGGGCGCCTGTGGTCCCAGCTATTTGGGAGGTGGAGACAGGAGACTCGCTTGAGCCCAGGAGTTGGAGGTTGCTATGAGCTGTGATGCCATGGC
>CAUYQV010038114.1:0-10975 GCA_963574575.1 Galagoides demidoff
AACGTTAGCCAAATTGGTGCCTTCATTCAACTAACATTTACTAGGTGCCCTGAAGTGCTTGGGCATACTGCGGTGGTTTGCAATTACTCATCTGTGTGTCCCACGCTAGTACAAGGTCAGCCATGTAACATAAAAAGATGCTTGATGAATGTTCAGTGATTTTGAGTATTAAGAACTTGCTGTGGGAGGAAACACTTTCACTGCAATTTCTAAAAAATATGATATTTTCTTTAGCACCTGCCTCTCTGCAATATTTAAATATAACCTTTGAGAGGAGAAAAAAGAAAGGGCATTAAAATATCTACATAACCATTTCTGGAATTCTCTTTTCTTTCCCTTGTCCACACCCACCTTCCCACCTCTTGCCAACTGAATGTTCATTTGAATAGTGCTTTTTGGCTCGACTCCAAACTCCTGCATTATGCACTTGTGATGACACCGAATTAGATTAGTGTCTGCAAGGTTAATGTTCCCTCAGGCATTAACCTTAGTAAATCGTGATGCCTGTTTAGAAATAGCTGAGGCCCAGAGGTTCAGCTTAATTTAGACACAGGTAACTAAGAAGAGCGAGGATAAGCCACAGCTCCACTATCAACTTTCCATGTGCTTTTTCCATTAAAAATATGTAAATTTTAATAAGATGACAGTGCATATTTGAATGTTAATTGCTGCAACAAACTAGTGATATAATCTACAAGGGACGATTATCTGGAGGACAGCCTTCTGGCAACTTCTAGCACCTGCAATGACATCAAATTCAGATGTTAGAATAAAATACACCTCTGGCAGCAAAGAAGCAGACTCTCAGTATTAAGCAATGGGAAAACTAATAACTGTGAAAGGCTGAAAACTGGGAGATTACACCCAATGGGCTTAATTGATTGGTTTGCCATTAGGAATAGCTCTAGTTTTCTGTTCAGCACCGTAACTAAGAAACAGTAGAAAAACAATTGTCTAAAATAGGCAGAATAAAGAGCACTACAAGGGTAGTGACAGGAGAAGTAATGGTGAGGAGCAAGTTAAACTTCGGGAAATATTTCTCAGCCCCAGTTTGCCTCTCGGTGCTCCTCCTGCTCACCTCCCCAAACACCAGCCCTAGGTGTTGAACCTACTTTCCGTTTTGTTTTTTAGCATTTTATTATAAAATAATCATAGACTTGGAAGACATTGTAAGAATTGTACAAAGAGTTCCATTTACCCTTCACCCAGCTTTGCCCAATGGTGACAGCTCTAGTAAGACATCAACCTAAATAACAGGCTTTCTGAAAGAAAATGATGTTTATTTAGGAATAGAGCACTGCAATGAGAATATGAGCACCATAGTAAACTGTATGCATAACAGGAAGGTAAAGGAAGACAAATACTTTTAAAGGAAAAAATGAGGATTGCCTAATTGTTTTGAGATAATTCTTAACCTTGACTACCAAGATCAGTAACAACGGTGACTCCAGTCCAAGGTTGGACAGACAACTGCTAGGCAGATGTCCTTTTGGAAGTATTTTTTATATAAGGTTGCAATGGCTTTTGTGCAAAGTTGTGGTTTTTGAAGAGTCTTTTGTGATAGATTTTATTGAGCATAGAAACATAAGAACTCATCTTCATAGCCTTCCCCATCTCTATATGTCAGGCATGTTTTTTTTTTAACACTGGTGACTTCATTTTGATTCTGACAACTTTCTGACATCCAGGAAATTGACAATGGTACATTACTGTTAACCATATTACACAACTAACTCAGTTTTTGCCATTTTTTAGCCCTTGTTCTGGGTAGTTCAACGCAACTTTATCCTGTGTACAGATTCATGTAACCACCCCCACAATCAAGGCATTGAACTATTCCATCACCACAAAAGAACTCCCTCATATTAACTTTTTGTGGGTTTTTTTTTTTTTTGAGACGGAGTCTCAAGCTATCCCCCTGGGTAGAGTGCCATGGCATCACAGCCCATAGCAACCTCCCACTCCTAGGCTCAAGCGAGTCTCCTGCCTCAGCCTCCCAAGTAGCTGGGACCACAGGCGGCCGCCACAACGCCCAGCCATTTTTTGGTTGCAGCCGTCATTGTTGTTTGGTGGGCCCAGGCTGGGGATTTGAACCCGCCACCTTAGGTGTACATGGCTGGCGCCTTAGCCGATTGAGCCACAGGCGCCGAGCCTTAACTTTTTGTGTTTACAAATCCCCTTCCCCACTCCACCCTCCCAATCCCAAATCTATCCTTGTCCTCCAGTAACCACTAATCTGTTCCCAATCTCTATAGTTTTGTCATTTCAAATATGTCATATGGCATGTAATCTCTTGCAATTGATATGTTGGCCTAAACATAAAGCCCAAAGAGCTCAACTCAGTGTAAAGGACACAGCCACTTCCAGCCAATGGATTCCGAGTGGAACTGTGAAGATAGGAAATAAGAGAAGTGAGGAATACACGTTTGGGGATGAACTTTTTCCATATACTAAAAGTTGGCAATTCATTCTATTTTTTTAGAACACAAAAGCATGTCTGTACTTTACAAAGAAAGATTTTTTTTAAAAAAAAAAAAAGCATGTAAGATAAAATATGTGGGCTGGGTATGGTGGTTCACATCTGTAATCCTAGCATTCTGGGAGGCTGAGGCAGGTGGAATGCTTGAGCTTATGAGTTCAAGACCAGCCTGAGCAAAAGCAAGACCCCATCTCTACTAAAAATAGAAAGAACAGAGGCAAGAAGATCGCTTGAGCCCAAGTTGGAGGTTGCTGTGAGCTATGACACCACAGCACTCTACCCAGGGCAACAGCTTGAGACTCTGTCTCAAAAAAAAAAGATAAGTGATGAGCCAGATCCACCTCACAGCTACCAGTTTATCTTCTTTGATATGGCCTAACCTGTAGAGAACAGGCAGCACTACTCCAATGAGTGGGCTGCTCTGGGTCTCCCAGAGCCTTTTTCCTCTGCTGGCTCTAGAATGTGTTGTTCTTGGCCCTCTGGCTTCTCCCTCTCTTTTTTTTTTTTTTGACACAAAGTCTCACTGTACCCTCACCCAGGGTACAGTGGGCCATCAGCCTAGCTCACAGCAACCTCAAAATCCTGGGTTTAAGTGATCCTCCTACCTCAGCTTCCTAAGTAGCTGGGACTACAGGTGCCTGCCACAATGCCCAGCTAATCTTTCTATGTCTGATAGAGACAGGATCATGCTCTTCTCAGGCTAGTCTCCAGCTCCCGAGCACAGGTGATCCTCCCTCCTCAGCCTCGCAGAACGCTAGAATAACCGGTGTGAGCCACCATGCCGGACCCCCTCTGGCTTCTTTAAAAGAAAAATATGATTCTGCCTTTTGCCCCCAAAGACTTCAGACTCTCTTATAGTAAACCTCTCTTTCCTTACTTTGTCTAGAGTCCTCAAGCTCAGGAATATGTGGAAGAACATAAGAATATGTTCTTTACCCATGTATGTGGGTGCCTCCAACACTAGCCATTCGTCAAGGTTGATTCTACCTTAAGGAGGAACCTGACTTCTTCCAGGTGTCATGACTCATACCTAAAATCCCAGCACTTTGGGAGGCTGAAGCAGGAGGATTGCCTGAGGTCAGGAGTTCAATAACAGCCTGGGCAAGAAATCAAGATAATATCTTTACAAAAAACTTAAAATTAGCTAGGTGTGGGCAGTGCCTGTGGCTCAGAGGAGTAGGGCGCCAGCCCCATATGCCAGAGGTAGCAGGTTCAAACAGCCCTGGCCAAAAACTGCAAAAAAAAAAAAAAAAAAAGCATTAGGTATGCTGGTGCCACCTATAGTCTTAGCTATTCAGAAGGCTAAGGCAGGATTGCCCAAGCCTAGGGATTTTTTTTTTTTTTTTGAGACGGAGCCTCAAGCTATCCCCCTGGGTAGAGTGCCATGGCATCACAGCTCACAGCAACCTCCAACTCCTGGACTCAAGCGAGTCTCCTGCCTCCGCCTCCCCAGTAGCTGGGACCACAGGCGCCCGCCACAGCACCCGGCCATTTTTTGGTTGTAGCCATCATTGTTGGTTGGCGGGCCCAGGTTGGGGATTCGAACCCGCCACCTTAGGTGTACGTGGCTGGCGCCTTAGCCGCTTGAGCCACAGGCACCGAGCCTTTTAATGTTTTTCATAGACCAACCAGAAAAGAAAAAGAATCTATCTCCTTTTGATTCATGGACTAATAGGCCGTTAAGGCAGGTACCTATTTTGATCAACTGGTAACATTTAGAATTTTTGTTGAGGTTGGCGCCTGTGGCTCAGTGAGTAGGGCACTGGCCCCATATACTGAGGGTGCTGGGTTCAAACCCAGCTCCAGCCAAACTGCGACAAAAATATAGCCAGGGTTGTGATGGGCAACTGTAGTCCCAGCTACTGGGGAGGCTGAGGCAAGAGAATCACCTAAGCCCAAGAGCTGGAGGTTTCTGTGAGCTGTGATGCCATGGCACTCTATGAGGGTGACAAAGTGAGACTCTGTCTCTTTAAGGCTCAGCGCCTGTGGCTCAAGTGGCTGAGGCACCAGCCACATACACCTGAGCTGGTGGGTTCGAATCCAGCCCGGGCCGCCAAACAATGATACCTGCAACCAAAAAAATAGCCTGGTGTTGTGGTGGGTGCCTGTAGTCCCAGCTACTTGGGAGGCAGAGGCAGGAGAATCTCTTGAGCCCAGGAGTTGGAGGGTGCTGTGAGCTGTGATGCCACAGCACTCTACCCAGGGGGACAGCATGAGGCTCTGTCTCAAAAAAAAAAAAAAAAGAACTTTAGTTGAAGATATGAAGCTAGTTAGTTCTAATGACAAGTTCTTAAAATTAAAGAGCAATTTGATTTAGTCAAGAGACAGCTTTTATTTATTTATTTATTTATTTTTGAGACAAGAGTTTCACTGTGTTACCCTCAGTGGAGTGCTGTGGTGTCACAGCTCACAGCAACCTCAAACTCTTGGGCTCAAGTGATTCTTTTGCCTCAGCCTCCCAAGTAGCTGGGACTATAGGCACCAGCCACAATGCCCAGCTATTTTTTGTTGCAGTTGTTTTGTTGGTTAGCTGCCTCAGGCAGGGTTCGAACCCACCAACTTTGGTGTATGTAGCTGGTGCTGTGACCGCTGTGTTACGGGTGCCAAGTCAAGAGATGGTTTATAGCAAAATGGTTAAGAGTCTAGACTTGGGAGCCTGGTTCAAATACTGACTGCTGCTTCTTAGCTATATGACTATAAAACAGTAGTAGGAACAGAATCTACCAGATAAGTTTTTGAGAATTAAATAGTGTCAATCATTGGAAGTATTTTATACTAAGTTCTATAAATCATTAGTGATTATTGTACTTGTTAGGTGAATTTAAAATTGTAAATTTACTACATATAACATTACTGTTGGCTTCTTTGTTTGAAGCTCTGCTCATGTGAGAGGCATCCCAGTCTATAGGATACATGTACTACAGGGAAACCCAGAGCTCAGTGTGCCAAGCTAGAACTTTCTGCATGGAAACCTTAACAGGAGAAAAAGCTACAATTAAAATACTTTGCAAAAGAATCTTTTTTGTGACATACTTTTAAATCCTGTGTATACAGCCTGAATATAAATAAGTAAACAAACATATTCTTATTTGAATGGAGTTTTCCTTTTTTCTTTTTTTTGCAGTTTTTGGCCGGGGCTGGGTTTGAACCCGCCACCTCTGGCATATGGGACCGGCTCCCTACCCCTTTGAGCCACAGGCGCTGCCCAAATGGAGTTTTTCTTATTTTCCAGAATTATTATTTCTTTTTTTAGAGACAGGATCACACTCTGTTCTACAGGTTGGTCTTGAACTCCGGGCCTTTAGTGATCCTCCTGTCTTGGTCTCCTGAGTACCTGGGATTTTGGATGCATGGTGATATTTTCCAGAAGTAAATGAAAGTCTCTGTGTTGACGTGGGAAAGAGTTGCTAGAACATCTAGAAAATAACAAGCAGCTAATTTATATTGTTTATTTTGTTTTAAGAAGGCACTGAAATTAATAATACCTGCTAGAAAAATTTTTATCAGAAATGATTTGGGGTGTACGCGTGACAAAAATTGTTTAGAGACTATAAGCTTCAGTTATCTGAGATTCATTCATGTGGAATATTTTACTTCCTGATTATTCCTCTGTTATTTGAAGAATTAGGTGTGATATTTGAAGGAAAGTACTTTATATTTAAAAGAATCCTTAAATTCCTGATTATAAGAAAGGACAACTTTACTGAGGGCTTATTATACATATTTATTGAACCGTTGAGTTTATATTTAGATACTTTGTACCTTTTAAATTAATAGCCTTTAGTGCTTATTTCACAAATTAGGAAACTTTTTTAGCTTATCTAATTTTTTTAAATTTGAGAATTTTTTAATCTAATTTAAACACTAGAACACTTGTCTATGTTTGAATGACAAAACCACATTCTTTTGCTGTGACCCATTGCTCATGGTAACGGAAGCTATACTGACTCACAAATGTTGTAACTGACCAGAATGGAATGTGGGCACGTCGTCTGTGAATGAACATAAGTTAGGCTAGTGTTGTATCTGGAGGGTGATTTTTTTTTTTTTAATCACAGAGGAATTTATCAGATATATGTGGATTTGTATACATATGATCATTCTTGAGTTTGTTAAAGGAGACTTTTACTTAGAAGGCTGAAAGTCTTGGGTTTTGAAAGGCATTTGGCTCCTCAATTCTTTTTTTTTTTGAGACGGAGCCTCAAGCTATCCCCCTGGGTAGAGGCTCCTTAATTCTTTCAGTGATACCGCATTTCAAATTAGTGTCACTTTTTTTTTTTTTTTTTTGAGATGGAGTCTCACTTTGTCACTCTCGGTAGAGTACTTTGGTGTCATAGCTCACTGCAATCTCGAACTCTTGGGCTCAAGCAATTCTCTTGCCTCAGTCCCCCAAGTAACTGGCACTACAGGTGCCTACCCCAAAGCCTGGTTATTTTTAGAGGATGTCTCATTGTGGCTCAGGCTGGTTTTGAACCTGTGAGCTCAGGCAATTCACCTGCCTCAGCCTCCCAGAGTGCTAGGATTAGGTGTGAGCCACCACACCTGGCCTATTGTCACTTCTTTTCAGTGAAATTTACAATTAGAAATTACTGGGTAGCACCAGCCCCGTATACTAAGGGTGGCGGGTTCGAACCTGGCCCTGGCCAAACTGCAACAAAAAATAGCGGGTGTTGTGGTGGGCACCTGTAGTCCCAGCTACTGGGGAGGCTGAGGCAAGAGACTTGCCTAAGCCCAGGAGTTGGAGGTTGCTATAAGCTGTGATGCCATGGCACTCTATGAATGGTGATAAAGTGAGACTCTGTCTCAAAAAAAAAAAAAAAAAAAAAAAGAAAGAAATCATTGCTAAAGGCTCTGCACCCGTGGCTCAGGGGTTAGGACCCTGGCCACATGAACCTGGGCTGGTAGGTTTGAACAGGACCAGGGCCTACTAAAAACAATGGCAACAATAACAAAAAAATAGCCAGGTGTTGTGGCAGGCGCCTATAGTCCCAGCTACTGGGAGACTGAGGCAAGAGAATTGCTTAAACCCAAGAGTTTGAGGTTGATGTGAGGTGTGACACCATGGCATAGTGAGGCTCTGTCTCAAAAAACAAACAAAAAACAAATTTAGCTCATGCTTCTTTTGCATAGCAGGAATTTTTAGAAATTAGTACTCTAATTTAATTAATTAATTAATTTTAAAATTACTTTTTCTTTTCTTTTCTTTGTGTTGTTTTGTCTTTCTATGTGAGTTGGTCAGTCTTGAGCCTGCAGGGAAGCAAGCTGGCTCTAGACTTCTTTAAGTCCATATTTCTTTGCCTCCAATGTTTATATGTTCAAAGACAGGGAACCACAGACATACCTTTGTAGGAGAGTTTTTGTTATTTTTCAGAGTTAGGGAGTCTCATTGTGTTGCCCAGGCTAGACTCAAACCCCTTGGCTCAAGTAAGCCTCCCACCTCAACCTTCTGAGTAGCTGGGAGAACAGGTATGCCCACGCCTGGCTTTGTTGCCCTATTTTAATTAAGGAATTAAAAACTGTCAAATAGAATTTAATTCCTCAGTCTGCTGTATCTAACTCCTGTATCTGTGTGTGCAGGAACAATAGTCTATATCTCTCCTTTAGTTGTGTACATGTGCAAGAGAATGAATAGTTTGATCTTATGTTTGAGTTTTACTACACTGACTCATAATAGGAATTACAGTTCAGGGTAAGATAAGAGTACTCATGATGGAATGGCTGAGATGTCAACTTAAAACTATCTTATTATATATTGATATTTAATTAAATAAAACAAGATTTTTTTTCTTTTTTCCTCTGGGGAAGGATCTTCTGTTTTGAAAGGACTACATCTTATATCTCTTGCTGCCTATCACTACCCCAAATTTAAGTGGCTATATTGATTGATTTTGGTGCTGTTTAACACATTACCACAAACTTGTTGGCTTAAAATAATATATATTTATTATCTTACAGGTCTGTAGGTCAGAAGTCTGAAATGATTTGACTGGCTTAAAATTAAGGTGTCAGCAGGATTGTGTTCAAGGAGGCTTTAGGGGAGAAACTGTTTCCTAGACCTTTTAGCTTCTAAAGGTTATCTGCCTTTTGTGGCTTGTTGCCCCTTCTCTGTCTTCAGAACTACTGACTTCTGCTTCTATTGTCAGATCTTCTCTTGCTTCTCACCTTCTTGCCTCCCTCTTTGCCTTTGAAAGGACCTTTGTGATTATATTGGGCCCACCCAGATAATTCAGAATGTTCTTTCCATTTGAAGATACTTAATCATATCAGCAAAGTCCCTTTTGCTCTGTAAGACAACATATTCACGGGTTCAGGGAATTAGCACAAAAGCACCTTTGGGGAGTCATTATTCTGCCTACCATGGTTCTTGACGCAACAGCCATTCTATTTCTAATGATTCAATGGGTCTGCAATTTGTGTTGGACTCAGCTGGGCTGTTCTGCTGCTGCATGGGTCATGCAGGAATTTTCAGTGATCTAACAAATTATCTGGTACTGGATGGTCTAAGATGGCCTTATTCACATGTCTAGTGGATGATACTGGTCAATAGCTGGGCCATATGTCTTTAGCAGATATAACCTGGGCTTCTTCAAGTGGTAGTAGCATTCTGAGAAAGAGGGGAGAGAGCTCACCCAAACTGCAAGATCTCTTGATCCTTAGGAAGTCACATAGTATCACTTCTGTCATATTTTATTAGAGCAAATCACAAGGTCAGCTTAGATTCAAGGCTGGGGAAACGGATTCTACCTTTTTGACAGAAGCAGAAAGAATTGGTAGTCATTTAAAATCTTATATAAGTAGCTTTATGCATTTTATTTGCCCTTGAATGTTCCTATGGCATCTTTAATAATTATGGCGTTAGGGTGCTCACTTAATGAATCTTGACTTCATTATTTAGGATTTCATTTTTGAAATGTATTTAACTATTATCCTACGTGGCAACTGGCAATTTTAGGAGAGACTGCCGTTTTGTGAACTTTTGACTGAACTTGTTTTAACGTTGATGTATTTATATATGTAGAAACTGCTTGAGCGAACCCGTGCCAGGCGAGAGAATCTTCAGAGAAAAATGGCTGAGAGGCCTGTAGCTGCCCCAAGGTCTATGCCTCATGCTAAGCGAGCCAGAGAGCCACTTTCAGAAGCAAGTAACCAGCAGCCCCTGTCTGGTGGTAAAGGTAAAAGTAAAATTTTCATTTTTTTAAAGGAGATAAGTTTTACAAATTTAAATATGTATATGGAAGAACCAGGGTTCTTGGTTCATGAAACAAATGTAACAGCCTCTGAGAGAAGGATAGGGTTCTATTTTAGGGTTCTTACAGTAAGTGCAGGACCTATAAGGTTGGTTTCTTTTAACAAAATTTTTTTTTTTTTTTTAAATTGAGACAAAGTCTCACTATGTCGCCCTGGGTAGAGTGCCAGGGTGTCACAGCTCATAGCAACTTCAAACTCTTGGGCTTAAGTGATTCTTTTGCCTCAGCCTCCCAAGTAGCTGGAACTGAAGGAGCCTGCCACAAACCCGGCTGTTTTTTTGTTGTAGTTGTCATTGTTGTTTGGCAGGCCCAGGCTGGGTTCGAACCCACCAACTTCAGTGTATGTGGCTGGCGCCCTAGCAGCTAAGCTACAGGCGTCAAGCCTTTCTTTTTTTTTTTTTTTTTTTGAGACAGAGTCTCTGTTGCCTTGGGTATAGAGTGTCATTGCAACTTCAAAGTCTTGGGCTTAAGTGATCCTCTTGCCTCAGCCTCCTGAGTAGCTGGGACTATACACGGACCAGATGGGATCTGGCTCTTGTTCAGGCTGTTCTTGAAATCCTGAGCTCAAGCAATCCACCCAAGTTGGCCTCCCAGAGTTCTAGAATTACAGGCGTGTGCCACTGCACTTGGCCTCTTTTAATAAACATTTTAAATTATTGGGTAAGCAGGCCTATAATCCCAGCACTTTGAGAAGCTGAGGTGGGAGGACTGCTTGAGGCCAGAAGTTCAAAATCAGTCTTAGCAACATAATAAGACACTGTCTTTATAAAACGAAAAACACCAAATATTTTAAATTAATTGATTGAACTTTATTTTTTTCAATCCAGAGTTATCCTTAAAACCCCAGGAGTAGGGTAACACTTATAATGGCAGGGATGTAGTTTTTTTTACCCTAGCAGTGCCAGAACAGCACATGCTTAAAATTAGAGTATATGAAAATGCAAATGTAATTACTGTTTTACATAAGAACTATAAACTTAAAGAACTCTGTATTTTAAGGTAGTGTTACATGTTAAAATAGAAACACTTCTAAAAGATGATTAGGTAAATTCATAGTAAATAGATCCATAAATGAGATACAAAGATTAGAAAGTTTCACAATATATATATATTTTTTTTTTTTTTTTTTGAGACGGAGCCTCAAGCTATCCCCCTGGGTAGAGTGCCATGGCATCACAGCTCATAGCAACCTCCAACTCCTGGGCTCAAGTGAGTCTCCTGCCTCCGCCTCCCAAGTAGCTGGGACCAC
>CAUYQV010038115.1:0-17036 GCA_963574575.1 Galagoides demidoff
TTTTTTTTTTTTTTTTTGAGATGGAGCCTCAAGCTATCCCCCTGGGTAGAGTGCCATGGCATCACAGCTCATAGCAACCTCCAAATCCTGGGCTCAAGCGAGTCTCCTGCCTCCACCTCCCAAGTAGCTGGGACCACAGGCGCCCGCCACAACACCTGGCCATTTTTTGGTTGTAGCCATCATTGTTGTTTGGTGGGCCCGGGCTGGGGATTCGAACCCGCCACCTTAGGTGTATGTGGCTGGTGCCTTAGCCGATTGAGCCACAGGCGCCGAGCCCAGGAGATTGTTTAACTCCAACCTTTGGAGTATGGAGAAACAAATGCCAGAATACAATTCACCACCGGATGTTTTCTCAGATGTGTGAGCTGAAGGATGCCTGACTTCTGATAGCTCACCCTCATGGGGCCTGTTGCTTGAGCGAGGAGCAAAACCTTCCTGGATCTGAGTGCTTAAATCCTGGAAAGGGCCTAACTTGCTGCTGATACAAAAAACATAAAATAGATCTAGTGATGGTGACCCAGTGGTGACTATTTGCATCATAGTCAGGAGAAAATGCTGAGGTCTGCCCAGAGCTAACAGCAGTGTCTTCTGGAAGGTTTCACTGCAGATTCTCAGAGCTTAGCTGGACTTCAGAAGGAGCTGCCTGCTGACCCTGTTGCTTAGAGACAACTCAAGCCTGGCTTCCATTTTCCCATGAACCATAATCTTCACTTGTCTTTTCTTTAATTTTTTGTTTTATTATTGTTATTATTTTTTGAGAAGGGCCTCGCTTTGTTGCCCAGGCTAGGGTGCGATGGTGAGAGGTCACAGGTCACTGCAACTTCAAACTTCTGGGCTCAAGAGATGCTTCTGCCTCAGCCTCCCGAGTAGCAGGGACTACAGGTGAGTGCTACCATACTTGGCTAATCTTTCTTTCTTTCTTTATTTTTTTTTTTTTTCAGAGGAGGACTTGCTCTTGCTCTGACTTAACCCACAGTTTTTAATTGCTGTCAGTACTCCATGATGTGCAGTGTTAGGAGGGGAGGATTTTAAGAAGACAACAGTATTTGACTGTGGCAGGGGCAGTCAAATAGGGAAGGTTAAAAGTTGGGGATTTAGGTCACTTCATTCTGGTCAAAGGAACAAGACAACAAGAGGACATTTCAATTCTAAATATTTATACACTCAGCATAAACGCTCTCAGATTTATGAAACAGACCTTAATTAGTCTCACCAGAAAAAACCCTGTATAGCCAAGGCAATTTTTAGTAATAAAAACACCAGAGGCATGACTCTACCAGATACTAGGCTATATTACAAGTCCACAGTGATCAAAACAGCATGGTATTGGCAGAAAAATAGAGACATAGACATGTGGAACTGAATAGAAAACCAAGAGATAAAACCAGTCTCTAGTTGAAAACTGGTCTTTAATAAACTATACCAAAGCTTACACTGGGGAAAAGGATCCTTAATTGATAAATGGTGCTGGGAGAACTGAATAACCACATGTAAAGGACTGCAACTGGAGCTGCACTTTTTACCACTTACAAAAATTGATTCAAAATGGCTAAAAGATTTAAATCTAAGGAATGAAACCATAAAAATCCTAGAAGAAAGTATGGGAAGAACTCGTGAGGATGTAGGCCTAGGGAAAGATTTTATGAAGACGACTTCAGTGGCAATTGCAATCATGACAAAAATGAAGAAATGGGACTTAATTAAACCGAAAAGCTTTTGCATAGCTAAGGACCCAACAATCAAAACAGACAACCTTCAGAATGGGAAAAAATATTTGCATGTTCCGAATCTGATAAAGGCAAGACAACCAGGATCTGTAGAGAACTCAAATTAATCAACAACAAAAAAGAGCAAACAATCCCATTTATGGTTGGGCGAGGGACATGAATAGGAAGACAGATGAACGGCTAAAAAATGTGTGAAAAGATTCTCATTGTCCCTAATCATCAGAGAAATGCAAATCAAAACCACTCTGAGATATCACCTAAGCCCAGTAAGATTAGCCCATATCACAAAGTCCCAAAGGTGCAGATGCTGGTGTGGATGTGGAGAGAGGGGAACACTTTTACACTATTGGTAGGACTTCAAACTAATACAGCCTCTTTGGAAAGAAGTAGGGAGAATCCTCCAGAGACTCAAATTAGACCTCCCATTTGATCTTGCAATCCCACTACTAGGCATCTACCCAGAAGAAAAAAAATCAGTTTATCATAAAGACAATTTGCACTAAATTGTTCATCACAGCTCAATTTATAATCACCAAGCTGTGGAAACAACCTAAATGCCCATCAACTCAGGAATGGATTAACAAGCTGTGGTATATGAATGCCAGGGAATATTATTCGGCCATAACAAGATGGAGACTTCTGACCTATACAGCCCTGTGCTGTGGGGGTGATGGCCAGTCCTGGTGTCTGAGCGATTCCCAGGGCCCAGCAGAGGGACCAAGTTTCCCTGAAGACAAGGGGTAACGCACCAAAAGATGGACTCATTTTCCACCTTCATTGGCTGAGCAGCTGCCAAGACCAAAGGCTGAATCTCCTGATACACTATTGCCTCATGGCTCGATTGCTTTTCTGAGGTGCCCACGAACATACCTGGGGAGAAGCTTCGGAAACAAGTTGAGGAGGGGCTGCCCTTCTATGAGATTGGAGAGATTCCACAAAAGAATCTGGATGTTATGACGGAAGCAATGATTCAGGCAGAGGAAGCAGCTGCTGAGATCACTAGGAAACTGGAGAGATAGGAGCAGAAACGCTTGAAGAAGGAAAAGAAATGACGGGCTGCACTTGCCTTCACTGCTTCAGGAAACAGCAGTAGCACTCAGGAGGAGTGTGAGGATGCAGTAGAAAAACCCAGAGAGAAGCAACAGCAAAAGCCCCAGGAGGTTCCTCAGGAGATTGGAATGGAAGACCAGCCATTGGTCCCTGTCTCTAAATCCAAGAAAAAGAAATCTTTTTCCAAGGAGGAGTTGGGTACTAGTGATCTTGAGGAGGCCACTGGCATTGTAAGTCCTCCTAGGAAGGAGAAAGCTTCACCCAAGGAGGAAACAGTAGTCAGTGATCCTGAAGAGGCAGGCGACAAGAGCCTACTTAAGAAAAAGAGGAAATTCTCCTTTAAGGAGGAGACAGCAGTGGGCCGGAAGAGGCTACAGGCACCCAGAGCAGCTCCAAGAAGAAGAAAAAGTTCCACAAAGCTCCCCAGGAAGATTAGAAGGGACATTCCCTGTGAGGGGGGGCATCCCACACCCCACAGTGACATTTCCCACCCTGTGCCCCATACCTCGATAAAAACAAATTCACAAAGTTAAAAACAAGATGGAGACTTTGTATCTTTTATATTAACCTGGATGGAACTGAAACACATTCTTCTTAGTAAAGTATCACAAGAATAGAAAAGCAAGTATCAATGTACGCAATACTAATATGAAGCCAGTAGATGATCTAATAGGTGCTCACTCATTTCAATTCAAGTTGGGGAAGGAGGAGTAAGGGAGGGAGGAGAGGGGAGGAGGGGGTTTGGGGTATGTTCTCACTTAATGGGCACAATTTAGGCGTGTATGGCACACCTTTTGGGTGTGGGACACAACTACAAGAGGGATTCTCCCTAACAAATTCAAATATTGTGACTTGGTTGTTTGAACCCTCACATTAACCTGAAAAAAAAGGGGGAGATTTATTATCAGCAAGGAGGTCAATTTCTTAGGCTTGTGGAGCGCAAGCCTGACAGCAGTGAATGGCAGCGAAGCCTGCTTGTAGGAGAACAAGTGGAGATGGTGACTGAGACAGCCTTTGAGAAACCTGGGCAGGAAAGGAGGGAGCAGGGCGAGGTGGAATCAAGGCAGGGCATGGGATTTTTAAGATTTTGTTGTCTAAGTGATCCATGTTCATTGGAGAACATTTAGGAAATTCAGATGAGTTAGAAAAATAAAAAGAAACCCAAAATGAGATGTGTATTCATTTCCTGTAACAAATTACCCCAAACTGGATGGCGTAAAATAATCGAAATTTATCCACATAGCTCTGGAGGCTAGGAAGTTGGAAATCAAGGTACCACCAGGGTTATGCTCTTTCTGAAGGCCCTGTGGGACGATCCTTCCTTGTCTCTTCCTCATTTTTGATGATGATTGAACTCTGATGAATCTTCAGAGTTCCTGGGCTTGTAGACACGTCCCTCCAGCATCTGCCTCCATTGTCACCTGGTGTTCTCCCTGTGCGTCTCCTCTGGGTCTCTGTTTCCTCTTGACTAGAGGATACTAGTCATTACATTAGGACTGAACCCTAATGTGGTGTGTCCTCATATTTATATCTGTATCTATACCTATGTTTATATATATATATATATATATATTTTTTTTTTTTTTTTTTTGAGATGCTGTGGCATCAGCAACCTCAGACTCCTGGGTTCAAGTGGTCTTCCTGTCTTGTAAGGACACTAGTCATTACATTAGGACTCAATCCTAATGTAGTGTGACCTCACATATATATATATATAGTTGTTTTGTTTTGTTTTTTTTTTCTGAGATGTAGTAGTCTTACTCTGTTGCCCTAGGTAGAGTGCTGTGGCACCAGCAACCTTAGGCTCCTGGGTTTAAGCAATCTTTTTTGGGTTTTTTTTGGTTGGGGCTGGGCTTGAACCCTCCACCTCCAGTATATGAGCCTGGTGCCCTACTACTCCTTTGAGCCACAGGCGCCACCTTCAAGGGATCTTCTTACCTCAACCTCCTGTGTAGCTGGGACTATAGGTGCCCACCACTATACCCAGCTCATTTTCCTATTTTTAGTAGAGATGGGATCTCACTCTTCCTTAGACTGTTCTCTAACTCCTGAGCTCAAGGTATCCTCCCACTTCGGCCTCCCAGAGTGCTAGGATTACAGGTGTGAGCCACCACACTTGGCCAGGATGACCTCATCTTAATTTAACTGATGATATTGGCAAAATCCTCTTTGTAAACAAGGTAACACTCTGAGGTTCCAGGTAGACAAGAATCTTTTTGGACTCTACTTGACCTGGTATATTCTTGTCTATCTTCCTGTTTTCCCTTCTCCTCTTGCTCTCTCAAATGATGGAATTAACTCGAATATGTTTACAAACTGAAGAAAAAGTTGAAAGAAGAGGCTGGACATAAACTGTAGATATTTGGTGGATCAAAGTCCCTGCAGAGAATGGAAAACTCAGTGGAGAGCACTGGGGAAGGGGGTGGGACCAGGGGCCGGAGGGGTGAAGGAGCTGCCTGGGCCCTGCAGTTCTGCCCAGTCTCTGACTCACAGCCTGATGCAGAATCATTCTCCTCAAAGGCTGACTGCCTAGATATGACCTTCCTTGGGGTTAGCCTTGTCAAGCGCTGTGATGCAAGGGAAGTGGAACAAACCCCAAATGGGATCAAATTTGGGGCTGTGGGAGAGAGTTCACCGGGAGGACACAGGTATCCTACCTTCCACCCCCTCTCTGGATTTCAGGAAAACAGAATGATGCTCGTTGTTTTCCTGTGTTGATCATCTTCCTGCCCCCTCTCATTTTGCCTAAGTCTCATAAATTGGAAAAACCCAAGAAATCCCGAATTTCTGTATATAGTTCAGTTGTAGGTAGTAGCCTCTGTCAGTTCCTAACATTTAATCTTAGAAGTAAAAGTAGCTAGTATGTTTTCTATTTGCTTGTGAACAAACAACACTTTAAACAAAGCAGATCAGATGTGGCCATTTTAAAGGTAGCTCAAATTATAATACGGTGTATGCTGCTAAGATTTAGAATCATTACACACTTTCCAACAATGCTATAAATATCTGTCAGTTTGGAGGTTCTAAGTCTACTCCTTTCAAATCAGTAGGTATTTTCCTACTGAGGGTGCAGGGCTGGAAGACTGTGGAGAAATCCTTCCAGAGTAGAAAATCCTCTCTGCAGTTCTGCATAGACTTTGGCATTGGGGGGGGTGGGCATTGTGTGTTGGTTCATATATTTAGGCAGTAAGTACCAGAAAATTGAACTTATTTTATAGATATATACTTACAAACTTTTTTTTTTTTGAGATAGTCTCACCTTGTCACACTCAGTAGAGTGTTGTGGTGTCATAGCTCACAGTAACCTCAAACTCTTGGGCTCAAGTGGTCCTTTTGCCTCAGCCTCCCAAGTAGCTGGGACTTACAGGCACCTGCCACAACACCTGGCTATTTTTAGAGTCAGTGTCTCACTCTTGCTCAGGCTGGTCTCAAACTCCTGAGTTCAGGCAATCTACCTGCCTCTACCTCCCAGAGTGCTAGGATTATAGGTGTGAGCCACCACATCCCGCCTATTTATAAACTTTTAAACTCAAAGTTATTTAACTTGTTATAGAGTTTGTTGGCTGATGTCGTGGCAAAATCCAGGGGCAGAATGGCCTTCAGGTTTAGTTTGATCTAGGAGCTCAGCGATGTTACCCAGAACTTAGTTCCTCTCCATCTCAACCCTGCCGTCTATGGTACCAGCTTTGTTCAAAGGTTACCTGCATTCATGGGTCCAGATGACTGCCAATAACTCCTAGTCCTGCATACTTCTTCTCTCTGAGAGAAATAGAGATTTTCTCCTCCAGCTTTCAAAAGATTATGCTGGGCCTCACTCTAATTAAACTGGTTTAGGTCATGTACTCATCAATTGCTGTATTCATCAGAGAAATGCCACGTGTTTGACTCAGGCTATTTGGGGCCTGAAGCAAAGGGACATTGACAATCCCACTCAGGGCTAAGCATAGAGAAGCAGCGGCTCCTCAAAGGAAACTCTGGGGACTTTTAGAAAGCAGGAAAAAATAGGAAACAAATTTAACATAGTCAGTACGATAACAGCCCATTATACTTGCTTCTTAATCCTCTGCTAACTATGATTTCTCAGCTGTCCTTGTAACTGGAAGCTCCTGAACTTAACTTCTAATCCCCATGCTTTGTCCCATTCACCACCAATTCCTCTTAGTCTATGCATAGAGGAGGTCTGTTCTTCTATGTATAGAACGCATAGGATGGTTCTAAAGTGAAAAGTGAAAACTTCCCTGGAATTCATTCTTTCCTGCCAAAGGTGGAGAGACTTTCAAAAGGACTAGAGGAACAATAAGATCTGGGGGTCAGAGTCTCCTGAAAATGTGGCATCATTGGGATAAAGCCAGCACTGGCCATGGAAGTCAAATGGTCTTCATGGCCCTAGTTCAAGATAGATAAGGTGCACAGACAGCAAGCATGATAGGACTGATACCCTTGGGCATGTAGTCCAGGGTAAAATTTCTTAGATGATGAGAGGCCTGGGACCTCTAGTCTCTAACATGCATTCCTAAGCAGGGATGTGATGTACTGCCTGTGAAGGACACGCAGATCCCTGTAACTGATAGCACAGGGAGAGCCAAGGCCGGGGCAGATGAGTGCAGGACCTTGAAAGCAAGAGAGTTAAAATAAATCGAGATTTCCCTATCTAAGTGGGAAGAAGAGGATCTGCCACTCAGTACAGTGAGGTCCAGTCATTCATCAGATAGTTAGTGAGTTCCAATTAGGGACCGTGACAGCCTTGGACATATAATGATTAACAAGTTGTCCCTGGTCACACAGAAACTACAATAGATGGGGTTTGTATTAATCTAGTTTCTTTTGGTTTTAGGAAGCAGAAGTGACCTTGCAAGAGTGTTGGGAGAACACTAGAGGTTCTTAGAGAATTTTCAGAAGAGGCAAGGAGTAAGGTGAAGGGTCCTTACAAGACAGAGGTTAACAGCATCCTATGAAGAGTGCTATTATTAGTGTGAAGGGGTTTCTGTGTCCATCCTCTGTGTGACTCAGTCCCAAATTCCTAGAGGGAGAATCTGGCTCAGCCTGAATCTATGCATCAAGGCTCAGAGTTACACAGTATGGGCATGGTTGTCATAGTCTTACCTGCATATACCTGTTGCGTATTGAGGGCAGTTTCCAGTGAAGGGCAGAATGGGTGAACTTGAAAGAAACTTTGTTGTGGACAGGGAGATAGATAAACAACCAGCAATTACAGCTCAGTCATCAGTGCCATGTTAGGGAAAATGGTGTTACATAGGAATGTATCAGTCAAGAAACATTTGGAGGCAAGGTTTAGAAACCCAACTTAACCCAATTTAGGCATAAAAGGGAACTAGCTCACATTGAGAAGGGTGAGGGGCCAGTGGCACTGGGGTCATTGGAACTAGAAAGTTGAGTGCTTCTAGGTCTTTCTTTCTCAGTTCCTCAACTCTGATTCCCTCTGTGTTGCCAACTTTTGTCTTTACATAGCAAGAAATGTGGCTACTGGCGGCTCCTGAGTCCCACATTAACTGGCATCACTACCAGAGAATAAATCTTTTTGTCCAGCTCAATTACAAAAACCCTAGGGAGTGACACTGAGTGGTTAGCTTCCTGTAGGAGTCTCCCTCTCAATCAATCAACTAAATCTAGAAGAGTAGAATAGTGTAAGAATAAATTTCCCACTAAAGTTGCAAGATGGTTAAATGACAAACCAAAGTGATTGATATCAAGATCCCTTTGGCTACTAGTCCTGTGCTAGTCACTCATTGCTGCATAATTAATTACCCCCCAAACTTAGTGGCTTAAAACAACAATAAACATTGGGTGACCCCTGTGGCTCAGAGGAGTAGGGTGGCGGCCCCATATGCCGGAGGTGTGGGTTCAAACACAGTCCTGGCCAAAAACTGCAAAACAAAAACCAAAAAAACAAACAACAATAAACATTTATGATCTCACATAGTCTCTGTGGTTTGAAATTTAGGACTGACTTAGTGCGGTGGTTCTGGCCCAGGGTCCTTCATGAGGTTGAAGTCAAGACATTGGCTGGGGCTGCACTTATCTGAAGGCTCGACTGGGGATGGAGTGTCTGGTTCCACATGGGTGAGCTCACTCAGTTCCTCCCCTTCTGGTTCTTTCCATAGGCAGCTTGAGTGTCTTCTTGACCTGGGTTGCCTTCTCTCAGGTGGACAATTCAAGAAGTTGCAAAATGAAAGCTATATTGTCTTTAATGGTCTAGCCTCAAAAGTCATATCCCATCATTTTTGCATTATCCCTTTCCTAATGTGGGTCAGCCCTCTTAAATGTGGGAAGGGAGGATACAAGGGTATGAATCTCAGGAGGTGAGCATCATTGGGGCTGTCTTGGAGATTAGCTACCATGTTCTTGAAAACACAGCCTACTGGAAGTTGTTATATGAGCTGGGCACAGTGGTAATCTTAGGACTCTGGGAAGCTGAGGCAGGTGGATTACCTGAGCTCAGGAGTTTGATATGAGCCCAAGCAACAGTGAAACCCTGTCTCTACTAAAAATAGAGAAACTAGCTGGGCATTGTGGTGGGTACCTGTAGTCCCAGAAACTTGGGAAGCTGAGGCAAAAGAATCACTTGAGCTGAAGAGTTTGAGGTTGCTGTGACCTATGATACTATGGTACTCTACCTAGGGTGACAGAGTGAGCCTCTGTCTAAAAAAAAAAAAAAAAGTTGGGTGGCTCCTGTGTCTCAGGGGGTAGGGCGCTGGCCTCATATACTGAGGGTGGTGGGTTTGAACCTAGAACTGGCCAGCTAAAACAGCAGTGACAACTGCAAGAAAAAATAGTCAGGCATTGTGGTGGTTGCCTGTATTCCTAGTTACTGGGGAGGCTGAGGCAAGAGATTTGCCTAAACCTAAGAGTTGGAGGTTACTGGAATCTGTAATGCCACGACACTCTACCAAGGGTGACAAAGTGAGACTCTTGTCTCAAAAAAAAAAAAAGTTGTTATATGAAGAAGGAACCTTGCAGTCAAGTCCGTTAGAGAAGAGGATATGTTAAGCCACATCAAACAGGTTTGTTTCCTGCAGTCTTTCCTTAGAGCTTTCAGTACACTGAGGCTCACTCTGAATTTCTGAAAGAGGGATAGAGTAAGTGACACAGCTTCTTTCTCATCCTCCAACTTTTTCTCTAGTGGGCCCTTCCCCCTCTCAATATAAATCCCTGGCAATGCAATATGTTTTCATTTGGAGTTGGTTATTTTTATTGTTATTATTTTTTTTTCTGAGACAGTCTCACTCTGTTGCCCTGGCTACAGTGCTGTGGTGTCATAGCTCACTGCAACCTCCAACTCCTGGGTTCAAGAGATCCTCCTGCCTCAGCCTCCCAAGTAGCTGGGTCTATAGGCATACACCACTGCACTCGGCTGAGTTTTCTATTTTTAGGAGAGAGGGGGTTTCACTCTTGCTCAGGCTGGTCATTCTTGCTCTTCTCATAGAGGTGTCTAACCTGTGGCCAGCAGACTGCTTGTGGGTTATGTGAGGACTTTCTGGCTTACCTGTCGTATAGAATATCACAAAAAGTATGCACAGACTTTTTTTGCTCATGAGCTTTCATTAGTTTTTGTGTATTTAAGGTAAGGCCCAAGAGAATTCTTCCAATATGCAGCAGAGAAGAAAAAAGGTTGGACACTCCTGCCAGCCTTCCTGGACAGCGCACATCAGGAAAATCTAGTAGTGATTACAAAGTAAAGGAACACATTTTCTTGTGAGGTAGGTAGCCCATCTCTGAGGGAGTTCTGCAAGAGAAGTTTTACAAAGCTCTGGATATTGGCAATGATGTTGGGTGATGTTGACTCATATGATGACAATTACTATTTGAAGGCCAGCAATCATTCCTCCGGGAAAGTTTGGGCTATTTCTTTAAGGTGTATTTGTGGGTGGGAACACAAGGTACAGGTTAGTAACATCTTGTTCTTTGAGTTTTTGCCAACAAATACAAAACCTTCCAGTTTGGGGGACCCTCCCATTGTCCTCTTGTCTAAGTGTTTCGTTTGTTTTGTTTTTCGTTTTATTTGTCACGACTACAGCCCATTTTATCGAAAGTGTTCTTGGTAATTGCATTTCTGTGAGCGGAGTTACACTTTGTTGAATTATTTAACTCTGTGTAAACACGGAGGTGGGATGTATGCAAAAGATCCTGCGCCATATGTGTTTACAGAAATGTGCTTACTGAGATGCCTTTTCCAAGCACAGCATCTGCTCTTATGCATCTTTTATATGGTTTTGCATTGAGCCTCTACAGTAATTGATCTCCACCATCTGATAATTTTCCATTTAATATAGTCTTTGGTAAATGATCATTTTTCGTATTTTGGAGCAAAAAAAGCATCTACATCTACATTAAAAATAAGAATGACCAACAAAAATGTTTTCTGAGTTCTTTGATTTCTGTCCTCCAGGGCATTCTGTGTGGAAAGAGCACAGAGCAAGGTCTTCTGAATATTATCTCAGATGGAAAAAGCCAAGTTTTCACTACTTGTGATTCATACGGAGGTCTAGGTCTCATAAAGGTGCGGAAGATAAAGTGCTTCTCTCCATCCTTTTTCTGTGGACTGCAAATTTGGGCTGTAAGGTCCTAGAAGTATACTCTGGGTTCCTGTTTACAGCGACCTCCAACACCCTGCTTTCTTGCCCAAAATGGAGTTTTGCAGAGTCCATCCTTACCCAATGGCTTTTTTTAAATTGCAAATTCACATCTCTATTCTTTGGTTGTCACTATGGAAAGAAAACCTAATGCCTTAATACAACCCCACAGAGACCTGTACATACAAAGCTACTGAATTCAGAAAACAATGAGTCATGCGGCAAACTAGTGTTCATCTGTCTGCTTAAAATAGCTTTTGGAATAATTTATTATTAATAACATTTCCTAAGTTGTCAAAACCAGAGAATGGAGTCTATCTAGGGGACTGACTTCTTCTTCCTCTTCTTTTTTTTTTTTTTTAGTAGAGAAAAAAGTCTTACAGCTCAATGCAACCACCTACTCCTGGGCTTAAGTGATTCTCTTGCCCCAGCATCCTGAGTAGCTGGGACCACAGGTGGTTGCCACACCTGGCTATTTTTTTCGGTTGTTGCAATTTGGCCAGGGCCAAGTTTGAACCTGCCACCCTTGGTATATGGGGCCAGTGCCTTACCCACTGAGCCACAGGCGCCACCCAAGGTGACCAAATGCTTGATATATCAAAATACGCATTTGTTTGAATGCAGTAAAGGGATTGCAAGCATCTTTTTTTTTTTTTTTTTTTTGAGACGGAGCCTCAAGCTATCCCCCTGGGTAGAGTACCATGGCATCACAGCTCATAGCAACCTCCAACCTCTGGGCTCAAGAGAGTCTCCTGCCTCCGCCTCCCAAGCAGCTGGGACCACAGGTGCCCGCCACAATGCCTGGCCATTTTTTGGTTGCAGCTGTCATTGTTGTTTGGCGGGCCGGGCTGGGGATTCGAACCCGCCACCTTAGGTGTACGTGGCTGGCGCCTTAGCTGATTGAGCCACAGGCGCTGAGCCGCAAGCATCTTTTTTTTGAGACAGAGTCTCATTCTGTTGCCCTCAGTAGAGTGCTGTTGTGTCACAGCTCACAGGAACCTCAAAGGCTTAGGCTTAAGTGATTCTCTTGCCTTAGCCTCCCAAGTAGCTGAGATTACAGGTGCCCGCCATAACGCCTGGCTATTTTTTGTTGTTTTTGGTAGGTCTGGGCTGGGTTTGAACCCTCCAGCCCTGGTGTATGTGGCTGGTGCCCTAGCCGCTGAGCTATAGGTGCCGAGCCAGATTGCAACCACCTTGGCTGTAAAAGCTGCTGCTTTTAAAAGTAGGAGAAGAGCCCAAGAACCTTGATATGTTATATACACTGTCTTCTTAATGCCATTTACAAACCATTAGCAGGATGCAAGGTGATTTTAAGTGGTGTATGGGTAAACTTTCAAAAATATTTAATCATTACTTACTTTCTGTACTGAGTTGAATATTGTCTCTCACACAATTTATGTCCATCTAGAACCTCAGATCGTGACCATGTTTGGAAATAGGGCCTTTGCAGATGTAATTAAATATGAATCCTGAATGATAAAAGATACCATGATCTAGTATCTTTATAAAAGAAAGAAGAGGCTACTTAGACCTTTTTTTTTTTTTTTTTTTTTTTTTATACAGAGCCTCAAGCTTTCCACCTGGGTAGATTGCTATGGCATCAAAGCTCAAAGCAACCACCAACTCCTGGTCTCAAGCGAGTCTCCTGCCTCAGTCTCCCAAGTAGCTGGGACTACAGGCACCCACCACAATGCCCAGCTATTTTTTCGTTGCAGCTGTCATTGTTGTTTGGCGGGCGGGGCTGGATTCAAACCCACCACCTTAGGTGTATGTGGCTGGAGCCTTAGCCGCTTGAACCACAGGTGCTGAGCCAGGTTACTTGGACTTAAAAAGAAAAAGGTCATGTGACTATGGAGGTAGAGATTGGAGTGTCCAAGAACACCAAGAAGCTAGGAGAGGGGTATGTGGCAATATCTTCCTGAGCATCTAGAAGGAAACAATCCTAGCATTGCTTGATTTGGGACTTCTGGTCTCCTGAACTGTCAGAGAATACATTTCTGTTGTTTTAAGTTACCTGGTTTGGAAGAATTTGTTATGGTAGCTCAAGGAAACTAATGTACTTTAAAAATGTATTATACAACATATGCATGCTGTGATTTCATAGCTGCAACCGTTTAGACTAGTAGTCTCTAATTTTATTTAGCAGCAAAAACTGCACTGATTAAAAAAAATTAAGTAAGTAATCCCACAGGAAGTAGGAAGATACTGCAAAAACAGTTTGGATGGAGGAACAGTTTGGGAAACATGGTGCTTGCAGTCTGCAGCCTCCTTCAACCTGCGGTGGCATGGGGGAGATCTGGGTCACCTCTTATCTCTGTCTTTAACCAACACTGTGACTTTGGGTAAAATACAAATAACGGCCTGGAGAATCCCCTCAGCAGAAAAATGGGGACAGTCCGACGTGACTTCACAGAACTTACATGGGGATTGAGCTCCTTTTCCTGTAGCATTATAAATCTCAAAAGCTTAGTTATCTAAACCGACTTTGCTGAGCCTGGGGGAGGTGGGCTCCTGGCAGCTGGGTTGATGTAGGACATTTCGTAATCACTGCTCTCCAACGTGGGCTGTGAGTGATAAATATATCAGGGCTGAGCACTATGGGAAGTGAGCTGTGGTAAAGCAGTAGGAACTGATGCCGAGAACCTTTGATGAATCACAGCTGAAGTCAGTTTTCTGTTATTTCTGATCTCTTTATATTTTCTGATGGCCTTTATTTCTCCCTTTAAAGAAATACTATCTTGTCAGACTTCATAAAAGTGAGGGGAAAAACTCAAGATGCAATCTGACTTTTTTCTTAGATGTAGGGAAGCACATGTAGTATGGTAGCAGGGTCAGAGGACTTCTGTAAAATCAGTGCTGAGCTCTAGAATGATTTACTAGGTTTGTGAGGCAGATGATACGTGAGCATTTAGAAGAGAGTATGGTGATCACCAGGAGTTGTGTGGATTTGCTGGGATTCAGAATTATTTTGATAGACTAAGTACTTGGCTGGACCCGGCAAGGTGGAGTGGAGTCCAGGATGATGGAGCTAATATCTAGCAGTGTTTCACAGCACACTTACATTATGTTGATCAAAAAAAAGAGTAAAGTTGGCACCTGTAGCTCAGTGGGTAGGGTGCTGGCCACAAACACCAAGGCTGGTGGCTTTAAACCTGGCCAGGGCCTGCTAAAACAACAATGGCAACTGCAACAACAACAACAACAAAAATAGCTGGGCATTGTGGCAGGTGCCTGTGGTCCCAGCTACTTGGGAGGCTGAAGCAAGAGAATCGCTTAAGCCCATGAGTCTGAGGTTGCTGTGAGCCATGACAGTACAGCACTCTACCCAGGGCAACAGCCTGAGACTCTATCTCAAAAAAAAAAAAAGAAAAAGAGTAAGGCTGGACCAGGTGGATCATGTGTGTAATCCCAGCACTCTGGGAAGCCCAGGTGGGTAGATTGCTGAGCTCAGAGGTTTGAGACCATCCTTAGCAAGAGTGAGACCCAATCTCTACTAAAAATAGAAAAACTGAGGCAAGAGGATTACTTGAGCTCAAGAGTTGGAGGTTGCTGTTGCTGTGAGCTATGATAACATTATGGCACTCCTCCCTCGGCAACAGCTTAAAACTCTGTCTCTTGGCAGTGCCTGTGGCTCAGTGAGGGTGCTGGCCCCATATACCGAGGATGGTGGGTTGGAACCCGGCCCTGGACAAACTACAACAAAAAAATAGCCAGGCGTTGGGGCAGGTGCCTGTAGTCCCAGCCACTTAGGAAGCTAAGGAAAGAGAATTGCCTAAGTCCAAGAGCTGGAGGTTGCTGTGAGCTGTGATGCTACAGCACTCTACAGAGGGTGACAAAGTGAGGCTCTGTCTCTAAAAAAAAGAAAAAAAAAAGTAAAAGAATATGCTTCCTGTGCTTTGAAATTCTGAGAATAATTTAATCAATGTTCTTTTTTTTTTTTTTTTTTTTTTAAAGACAGCATCTCACTCTGTTGCCTGGGATAGTGCCATGGCATCATAGCCAACAGCAACCTCAAACTCTAGGGCTCAAGTGATCCTCTTGCCTCAGCCTCTCAGGTAGTGGGGACTACAGACACCCACTACAATGCCTGGCTATTTTTTAGAGATGAGGGTCTTGCTCTTGCTCTTGCTCAGGCTGGTCTTAAACTCATGAGTGCAGGCAACCCAACCGCCTCAGCCTCCCAAAGTGCTAGGATTGTAGGCCTGAGCCCCTACACCCGCCTTAATTAATGATCTTTAAAAACTTTTATGGCATACCCAAGATCCTCTCATGGCCTTTCAAGGCTCACCAGGACAAGCTCTCACCTACTTTTACTGTCTTCCTTCCCCATGTGAATAAGACTTGGGAGTGGAGTTAAATGAAAGCTTGTTCTGTTGTGTACTAGCCAGAGGGTAGGCACTGTGTTAAATCCTATCTCCTTTGATCAGCCCTGCAAACCCTGGGGTAGGTACTGCTGTTAAAATTTTTATTTTACGGATGGAGAAGGGGAGGTTTAGAAAAGTTAAGCAACTTGTCCCGGATCATGTAAGTAAAGATTAAGCAACTTATTTAAGATCATTAAACAAGGCAATCTGTTTATGGAGCTTGAACTCTTAACCTCCATGTTGTGCTGTGTAAAAATTTAAAGCATATAGAAATATCTGAAGGGGAAAAAGCCACATTCCATTGCCTGAAACCAATGCGTGTGAAATGGTGCAAGAGAAAGAACTTGGTCTTTGGAGTCAAGCAGGTCTTGCTACAATTTTGGCTCAGCCGGTTAGCAGCTGTTTGACCTCAGGCAATCTGCTGAAACTCTACAGACCTCAGATTTCCCATCTGTAAAGTGGATGCAGTAATACTTCACAGAATTCTTGGGAGAATTAAATATCCATATAGTGAAGGTGCATGGGGCATGGCCAGCATTAAATCACGTATTTTACCTGAAGTAATTTATTTAATCTTCTCGACAACGCTTTGAAGCAGGTATGCTTATCATTTCTGTTTTACAGATAAGGAAACTAAGGTTCAGAGAGATTAAGGAACTTGCCCAAGATCACACAGCCAGCTCATCGCAGGGCAAGAATTCAAACTTAGCAAGTCTGACTCCCCAGCACGAGTTCTCACCTACTTTTATTGTCTTCCTTCCCCACATGAATGAGACTTGGAAGTTAGAGTGAAATATAAGCTTGATAGGATTCTATCAGCGTAGCAGCAGCGTGTAAGAAAGCCAGTTCAGGTTTCAGGTACAATAGGGTCCAGTGCATGTGATATATTCTGTGCTGTGTAATTGCTTCTGGAGCGTCGTGTTCAAGTTCGGATGATGCTTTTGGAAATGACTGTGATGAATGAAAAGAAATGGAAGTGGTCTCAAGAAAAGTATTGTTGTGACCAGCTTCCCAGACTATTTCCCTCCTCCTCTCCCCCCCACCCCCCAGTCGACTTTGGGAACAAGGCAAGTCCCTCCTCCCCCTAGCGTGGCCAAGAACACACTTCCCAGACATGTTCCTAGGCCCCCTCCTTCCCCCTAGGGTTGCCAAGAACAAGCTTCCGGTACAAGGAAGAGAGGTCCCAAGTTTCACAAAACCCCCGAGTTCTCAGTAGATGAACAATGGTGGAAAACTCACTGAGACTTGATTAATTACTGTTGTATAACCATAACCATTGTGATATGAGATGTATCCATTGTCAA
>CAUYQV010038117.1:0-23203 GCA_963574575.1 Galagoides demidoff
TCTTTTTTTTTTTTTTTTTTGAGACAGAACCTCAAGCTGTCCCCCTGGGTAGAGTGCTGTGGCATCACAGCTCACAGCAACCTCCAACTCCTGGGCTCAAGTGAGTCTCCTGCCTCAGCCTCCCAAGTAGCTGGGACCACAGGCTCCCGCCACAACACCTGGCTGTTTTTTGGTTGCAGCCATCATTGTTGTTTGGCAGGCCTGGACTGGATTTGAACCCACCACCTTAGGTGTATGTGGCTGGAGCCTTAGCCACTTGAGCCACAGGTGCCGAGCCTGTTCATTTTCTTAGTGTACTTACCCCAAGTTTTATCTCTGTTGCTGGATTACCCTGTCTTAAGAATGGAATAGCCAAGACTCTGACCCCATGTGTCCCAGGGGTCTCAAAGCTTTGAGAGCAGCCTGGGGAAGAACAGGAGAGGCCTCCTCTTTGAGATTTCTCTGCACTCTGCTCTTAGCCCTTTCCACCTGTGAAAGTGGATGCTTTGGTGGAATAGCTCTTTATTCTCTAGTATTTCCCCTATGGTTCTGGTGAACCTCCCCAGTCCGTTTTGTTGCTTGCTGTTTTAAGCTTTGGGTTGTGCATAGTGCAGACTGCAGTTACATGGGATGCTTTCGTGGTAGGCTGCTTCCATGGGCACAGCAGACAGGACAGTGCATTAACAGATCAATCTTTTGTTTCTACAAGAAAATAATTTGGGTCCAGATAAGTTAAAAGAAAAATTGGTGTCAACTTTTATGAAGGGGATTGTGGCACTGTCTTTAAATATTAAAAATTTACATGCCATTTGATCCCAAAGTTCCATTTTTAGGAATTTGTCCTCTGGATTTGTTTATATGTGAGCGAATGACATAGGTTTAAGGTTACTACACGACACACTCTTTGTAAGAGCAAACCAAAAGAAACAACCGAAGAGCCAAAGAGTAAGGTTCAGATTTAATAAATCAAAACACACAGCTACAATGAAATAAAATGAAGCCATTAAAAGAAATGAGACAGATATTTCTATACTGATATACTGAAACTCTACAATGTATGTTAAGTAAAGAAAAGCGGGGCCCAGAAGAGTATGTGTATATTCCATACATAGCTACCACTTGTGTAGAAAAATCCATAGCTAACATTATCTAAATATTTGTTACACTGAATGTGGAGGGATTAGCTTCTGAAATCCAAGCCAAACCTGAAGCTGACTGGAAATGATCCAGGCTTTGTTAGCCAAGAACATCATGAAAATAGCTACCCTGCACCTGTAAGGACAATTAAAAAGTAGGATTTCACCCCACGTATTTAGGTAGACAGAAAGATACGATCTTGCTTCCCTAAGCAGGTGCATCTAAAACAATTAAATTCAGTGATTACGGTTTTGACAGGCCAAGAGCAGACTCAGATTTCCTCATATTGATTCCTCTTTCTTTTAAAGTCCTGACTCCAAATAGTCCTTTACAGGCCTTGCGCAAGTTCCCCCACAAAACCTTCTCAGTTGTGAGAGACTCCAACGATGGTTCCTTTTCCTGAGTCCAGGGAGGTTTTGGTTCAAGTCTTTATTGTGTACATGGCTATGTTATGTGTATTATCTTTGTTTTTGGCTGGGGCTGGGTTTGAACCCACCACCTCCAGCATATGGGGCCGGCACCCTACCCTTTTGAGCCACCCTGCATTATCTTCATGTATGTGTTCTGAATTCTCTCTTAGACTGAATATCTGGCAGGGCAATACTACTCCCTGGAGGTAGACAGATCTGGGTTCTAATTTGCTCTTTAGAAATTACATGTTACTACACAACTTGCCTATTTTGCCAAACCTTTCTAAGCCTCATCCATGAAATAAAAATAATATCTATTTTAGGGAGTTGATATGATGATTGAATCAAACAACACAGAAGAACTGCCCATTCTGGCATCTGACACGTATGAGTATCACATGTGAGTCCTGCTGCCCCATGTTCTGACAGAGGGATTTGTGGGAAGGTTTTAACATTAAGGTTTTTTTTTAAAAAGTTTAAAAAATCAAAGATAATAATTCAGTGATCAAATATCTTGCAGGCCAAAATTTAATTTCCAACAACTCCTACTCTATATGATAAAATTATTTTCAGTAATACCCAAAAAGAAATATTTAGTAATGGCCAGAAAAGAAATGCAGATCAAGGAATTTTCCTTTAACTTCAAATATATTATCATGTTGTTAAGAATTAAAAAATTGAACATTCTAGTTAAATAAAGGAAAAAGTAAAAGCATTGATGTTTATTTTGCAGTTTTGTTTTGTTTTGTTTTGTTTTGAGACCGAGCCTCAAGCTGTCCCCTAGGGTAGAGTGCTGTTGCATCACAGCTCACAGCAACCTCCAACTCCTGGGCTCAAGCGAGTCTCCTGCCTCCACCTCCCAAGTAGCTGGGACCACAGGCGCCTGCCACAACGCCTGGCTATTTTTTTTTTTTACTTGGTTGCAGCCATCATTGTTGTTTGGCGGGCCCAGGCTGGATTTGAACCCACCACCTTAGGTGTATGTGGCTAGCACCTTAGCCACTTGAGCCACAAGTGCCGAGCCAGTTTTGTTTTGTTTTTGGCCAGGGCTGAATCCGTCACCTTCAGCATATGGGGCCAGCACCCTACTCCCTGACCCACAGGCGCCGCCCAGCATCGATGTTTAAATCACATTAATATATTTTTTGAAACAGCTCGGCGCCTGTGACTCAATTGTCTAAGGCGTCAGCCACATACACCTAAGGTGCCGGGTTCGAATCCCCAGCCCGACCCGCCAAACAACAATGATGGCTGCAACCAAAAAAATATATTTTTTGAAATAAAGGGGAATTCCTACATATTGGTCTACAGCAGTAACGAATAACATCACATTTTCTGGTTTTGAATGTTAGAAAAATTTGTGAACAACCTCATCAAATTGACCTTCACATTTTCTTATTCAATAGACCATATAGCCAGATTTATTCACCAATCTATCTTCAAAGTAAACACTATTTTTGGTTTTTCTTTTTTTTTGGGGGGGGGGACAGAGTTTCACTTATTAACCCTCGGTAGAGTGCTGTGAAGTCATAGCTCACAGCAACCTCCAACTCCTTGGGCTTACACGACTCTCTTGCCTCGGCCTCCCAAGTAGCTGGGACTTACAGGTGCCCGCTACAACACCCAGCTATTTTTTTGTTGCAGTTAGGCCAGAGCTGGGTTTGAACCCATCACCCTCGGTATGTGGGGCAGGCGCCCTACGCACTGAGCCACAGGCACTGCCTAGCAAACATTATTTTTGACAATTTAACTTGGAGAAGTTTTTTTTATTTTTTTTTTCACATGAAGCAACAAACACACAGTTAGGGAAAGACTTAAATAGGAGGATTAGTTTGGCAGAATTATAAAAATTGGATTTAACCAGACATCCTGGAAATTACAACAGTCATATCTTTGTATTTAGGATTAATTCTAGAGACTTTCATATGTCTCCAAAAACATCCATTAAAATGTTATATACACCAGAAAATTTGTCAAGAATTACTTTTCTATAATTTAGAAAAAACTTCCCATTTTTCTTCTTATACATCCATCAGAGGAAATGACTGAATACTAGTAAATCATGGCAATTTTTGATCCATTGTTTTAAAATGAACATCCAGTTTTTGGTATTCAGTTATTGACTTTTCATTTCTTCTAGCAATGAAAGGCCAGAATATTTCATTGTTTCTCTTGGCATTCTTTGAACCTTTATTCTTTTTAAAATATAAATGCCCAGGTTTCTAACATTTTGTTATATAGCCTCCTCCACAGTTATCTATGCACAGATCTTCAAGGAATAATTTTAAAGTATTATGTTTTCATTGTATATTATTCATGTCTGATTCTGGCTTTTTAATAATTTCTTTTAACTTTTTAGACAAAGTTTCGGTCTGTTGCCCAAGTGTATCATCACCATAATTCATTGCAACTTCAAACTTCAGTGCTCAAATGATACTACCTCAGCCTCCTAAGTAGTTGGGACTATATAGGTATATGCCACCACACCAGGCTAATTTCTTAATTTTTTTTTTTTTATGAGACAGAGTCTCACTATGTTGCCCTAGATAGAGTGCTGTGGTGTCACAGCTCACAGCAACCTTAAACTCTTGGGCTTAATCAATTCTCTTGCTTCAGCCTCCGAGTAGCTGGGTCTACAGGCACCCACCACAACACTTGGCTATTTTTTGTATTTCAGCTGTCATTGTTGTTTAGCTGGTCCAGGCTGGGTTCAAACCCACCAGCCTTAGTGTATATGGCTGGTGCCGTAACCACTGTGCTACAGGCGCCAAGCTAATTTCTTAATTTTTTGTAGAGGGTGGGTCTGATATTGCCCAGGTTGGTCTCAAACTCCTGATTTCAAGTGATCCTCCTATCTTGGCTTCCCAAAGAGCAAAGATAACAAGTGTGAAACACCATACCTAACCTTGTGAATATATTTGTATCCAATTAATCTTATTTAAAAATTTCACACTCCCCCCACCAAAAAAAAGAAAAAAAAAGATGAGACAAAAATAGTTTACAACTATCATTGTCTGTTTTGAATTACTGTTTAAATGTAGGCATATGGGGTGTGATGGGAACAGGCCTATAGTACCTGCTATTGGAGAGGCTGAGGCAGGAGGTTGGCCTGAATGCAGAAGTTTGAGCCCACAATGAGTTATGATCATGCTCCTGCACTTCAGCCTGAGCCCAGAGCAAAACTCTGTCTCCAAAAAATATGTGAGTGAATGAATGAATTAATTAATGTAGGGATACGTAAACAAAGGGGTCGAAGGTGAAAACTGTGCAGAGATCTCAAAGGATTCTACACTATTATGAACTTACTTTCAAAACAAATGCAAAAAGCTAAATTCCATTGAGTCAGGGGCCAAGAGTGAGTGTAATTGAAAATTCTCCAAATTAACTTCCAGGTAGTGTGCAAAGCTATTAAAAGATTAGTAATAAAAATTGCTAATGAAAAGCTTACCTATGTATTACTAAAACTCAACTGGTGATGAAAATATTCTATAAGTAGATCGTGGTGATGGCTGCACAACTCTGTGAATATACTAAAGCCCATTGAATTCTATACTTTATATGGGTGAATTTTATAATACCTGAATTATAGTTTTTTTCTTGAAGCAATTTCACTCTGTTGCCCCAACTTAGAGTACCATGGTGTCTGCCTAGCTCACAGCAACTTCAGACTCCTGGGCTCAAGTGATCCTCCTGCCTCAGCCTCCTGAGCAGCTGGGACTATAGATGCCCACCACGACACTGAACTAATTTTTTATTTTTAGTAGAAACAGGGTCTCATTCTTGTTCACCCTGGTCTCGAACTCCTGAACTCAAGTGATTCTCTTGCCTTGGCCTCCCAGAGTCCTAAGATTACAGGTGTGACCTGGCTTGGCCAATTATAACTTAATAAAGATGAAAAAATTCAAGAAAAACTGCAGCGATTATTTAGAATTTAAGTCAATGATATATTTGGAGGATAGGGGTATCTCATCACCAGCAGTCTTTATAATTGCTGAAACTTTTATATTATGCTAAATTCACTACATTGAGTTCTTTATAGTCTGCCCCCAGGGTGAAAAGCACCCACATCTCTATCTTGGCAACACCACTGGATCAATTAGTGTATCCATAATTCTACATAAAGTAATTGCTATTAAATTCTGCTCCTTTAGGCTCTAAACTCAGGGCAAGGATCCAAAATATGCTGTGTGTGCATAGCCACCCAAATGCTAAACCACAATAACCCAGGGGATTGTGGAATCCAGCACTAAATTGAGGTATTCAGGGATGACCTTTAAGTATTCCGGCTCTGATGCTGAATTTTCTGTCTTGCAGTTCCTAATCTGTCTCTATCCCTCCCGTCATCCTTTCTCTCCTGCTTCTCTTCCCCTGTCCAACATTCTGTGTTAGTAATATCTGAAAATTATTCCAAGAGGTTTAATGTTCTTAAATCTGCCAGTTGCTTGAGACTTTTTAACACCAGCTGGATAAGATGATCCTCCTTTCTTAAGGTGTGAAGGTTACAGCAGCTGTGTAGCTACAGCACCTACATTCACACTCATTCCACCTCCTTTTCCTGCACAGGCAGAAGGAAACTTCAACCGCGACACCAAAAGTTTGCTTTGTTTTGAGGTAGGCGGGTTGTTAATGTTAAGATGTGACTCAGTTGTTTCCCCTTCCCTGCCAGGGTGCCGGGCTGGGAAGAGTTCAGAAATTAACAACATAGCAGCCGCTTATGTAAGTGTACCCTTTTATGGCATGTTTCTGGCAAAATCCAGAAACTACAGTTCTTCCTTCTATTTATGATCAATTGCCCTCTCACCACTTGCCAACGAGCGAACGTCCTACAGCCCAGTTATCCCCTAGCAAAGGGCTTCACCCAAAGTCTCGAAACTTTTTCTCCTAGTCAAACCTGCTTTCTCTTCACTGTTTCCTGGGAAGCTGGATTCACTTTGCTTTCAAGATTCACAAAGTGGGTTGACCCTCTCATTCTCAATCTCCTCTCATTTCTTTTATTTCCCGGTCACCTAATGATAGAGCATGTCCTTTCTCCCAGAACAGTGATGAATGCAGCCCTACAATGGATAAAAGCCAAAGAGAAAAGCACACAAAATGGACTGGCTCACAGAGCTGAGGGTCACTCATCTCCTCCCCCTATAATAGAGGGATCGGCAACACTTCTTGGCCTGTCTGTCCAGGGCCAACCAGGCTGGACTGAGTGAAAGCCAATCCCAGCCTCTGAAAGATCAACTATTCTCAAGAGTGGGGTTATTTATAGAGGTAGCATATATATTTTGAAACACTATACATGTATTATAGTGTAATAGAAGGCAGCCCAGTGCCAAGGCTAAAAGCATGGCCATTAACTCAGTCACTTATAGGCTGTAGATCTCACAAAATTATTTTTCCTCTTTAAACCTCAGTGTGTGTGTGTGTACTGTGTATGTGTATCTCAAGTATTTTTTTCATTCAAAGGCAGACAATTTTGTATTTCAATATTTATGAATGTCTTAGTTTATTTTCTATTGCTTCTAACACAATAACAGAACACTGGAAAGTGGGTGATTTATAAAGAAAAGGAATTTATTTCTTATAGCTAGGGAGGCTGAGAAATCCCAGGTTAAGGGCCACATCTGAGGGCCTTATTGCTGGTAGGACTCTCTGTAAATTCCCATGGCAGCACAGGATAGCACACGGTATGGGTGCTGAGTGTCTTAACATGCTCCCGTCCTTCTTCTCTTCAAATAAAGCCACCAGTCCCATGATAGCCCATTAATCCAAGAATGTATTAATTCATTCAAGAGAGGTCTCATGATCCAATCACCTCTTACGGCTCTGCTTCTCAATACTGACATGTTGGAGATTAAGTTTTGTTTGGGGTTTTTCTTTTTTCTTTTTTCGTTTTTTTTTTTTTTTTGAGACAGTCGCCCTGGGTAGAGTGATGTGGCATCACAGCTCACAGTAACCTCCAACTCCTGGGCTCAAGCGATTCTCTTGCCTCAGCCTCCCAAGTAGCTGGGATTACAGGCACCCACCACAACACCCGGCTGTTTTTTGGTTGTGCTTGTCATGTTGTTTGGCAGGCCCAGGATGGATTTGAACCTGTTAGCTCTGGTGTTTGTCACCTTAGTCGCTTAAGCTACAGACACCGAGACGGGTATTAAGTTTTAACGTGAGGTTTGGATGGTACAAATATTCAAATCACAGCAATGAAATTGGGATGTCTTATAATCTGCACTGTTTCATATTATATGTGTATGTATGCTAGTAATTATCTGCTAGGGTGGTTTTAAGGCTCGAAGGTGGTAGAGCCTATAACACATGCTTCACCACTACGGATTCTCCAGTGACAGACGTTTTCTCTTCAAGAAGGTAAGGAAAGCAAGTTAGCATCTGTGGGAACATGAGATTTTAATTATATTATTGAGTCGTGAGTCTGTGTATGTGTGTATATTTCTTTGGTTCACAGATCTGCAACTTGGGCAGAGCTCAGCTGAGACAGCTCACCTCTGCTTCAGGAGACACCAGCTGGGCAGCTCAAATAGGGGTGAAGGATATGCTTCCAAAATAGCTCGCCCATATGTTAAGTGTGGTGTTTCTACATTTAAAAATCTTTAATATTTATTTTATTGATGTATAGTTTATGTACCATAAAATTCACCAATTTAAAATGTGCATTTCAATGATCTTTTCTTTTCTTTCGTTTTGAGACAGTCTCACTGTGTTGCCCTTGGCAGAGTGCCGTGGCATCACAGCTCACAGCAACCTCCAACTCTTGGGCTTCAGCAATTCTCTTGCCTCAGTCTTTCAAGTAGATGGGACTACAGGCACCCTCCACGAGGCCCGGCTATTTTTTGGTTGTAGTTGTCATTGTTGTTTGGCAAGCTCGGGCCAGGCTCAAACCTGCCAGCTCCAGTGTATGTGTCTGGCGCCCCAGCTGCTGAGCTACAGGCACCGAGCCTCAATGATTTTTTTCATAAATTTATCCAGTACAACCATCACCACCATCTAGTTTTAAAACATTTAAAGCAAAAACTTCCTTTGTGCTTGTTTACAGTTAATTCCCCAGTTTGCTGCATTCCCAAGCCTTGGCAAACACGGGTCTGCTTTATTTAGGTCTTTATAAATTTACCTTTGTTGAGCATTTCATGTAGATGAAATCATACAGTATATACACGTTTTGCATCTGGCTTTTTCCCCCAATTGGCACAGTGTTTTTGGCATTTGTCCACATGGCAGCGTGTGTCAGTAGTTTGTTCCCTTTTTTTTGCTTAGTAACATTCCATTGTGCAGATATACATTTAATGTATTCACTGGCATTTGGATTGTGTCTAATTTTTGTCTGTTATGAACATCCGCGTACATGCCTTTGTGTTGTGTGGACATACATATTATTTCTTATGGCTAGATTCTGAAGAGTAATATTGCTGGGTCATACGGTTATGTTTATGTTTCCCTTTAGTTGTGGGAGAACTTCAGTTTGTTTTTGGAGATGGGTCTGTCTGTGTTACCCAGGCTGATCTCAAACTCCAGGGCTTAAGTGACCCTCCAGCTTCAGCTGAGATTACAGGTGCATGCCACTGCACCCAGTTTATGTTCAACTTTTTTAAAGAAATTGCCAAAGCACTTTTCCAGCAGTGCGTGAGGGGTTTCAGTTTTTCCACATCCTCTCCAATACTTATGTGTCCTTTAAATAAGACATGGGTTTTAAAACATTGTATTAAAAAGCACATAACATAAAATTTACCATCTTAGCCATTTCAGCTTAGTAATTCTATTCACACTGTTGTGAAACCAATCTCCAGAACTTTTTCCGTCTTATAAAACTGAAACTCTGGGCAGCGCCTGTGGCTCAAAGGAGTAGGGCGCCGGCCCCACATGCCAGAGGTGGCAGGTTCAAAGCCAAAAACTGCAAAAAAAAAAAAAAAAAAGTATGTAAAACTGAAACTCTATGCTCATTAAATAACTCCCCATGCCCTGCCACACCCACAGATCCTGGAAACCACTATTCTACTTTCTGTTTCTATGAATATGACTACTCCAGATACCTTATATAAATGGAATGATATAGTAAATATTAGTCATTTTGTGACTGGTTTATCTCAGTTAGCATTAAGTCCTCAAGGTTCAGCAAAGTTACAGCATATGTAAGAATTTCCTTCCCTTTTAAGGCTGAAGGCATAGGTTTTTAAAGGATAAAGAATGTTATATTTGGGGTGGTGCCTGTGGGCTCAGTGAGTAGGGCGCTAGCCCCATATACCGAGGGTGGCGGGTTCAAACCCACCCCGGCCAAACTGCCACCAAAAAAATAGCCAGGAGTTGTGGCGGGACCTGTAGTCCCAGCTACTTGGGAGGCTGAGGTAAGGGAATGGCCTAAGCCCAGGAGTTGGAAGTTGCTGTGAGCCGTGTGACATCATGGCACTCTACCAAGGGTGACAAAGTGAGACTCTGTCTCTACAAAAAAAATAAAATAAAAGAATGTTATGTTTGTCATCCTTAGGGTTAAATTAACTCCCTCGTTTTGTCTTAGTTTCAGTGGAGAAGGGAATGGGAAGGGAAGGAGGGGACATTGGGAAGAAAGGTTCTGAAAGTAGGAAGAAGTATGGGAAGGAATTGAGAATATACATTGTATCCCAGTTTTTGCCCAGGGAGAGCCCAACCACTGAACTTTGTTGGTGAGAAATAATCATGTTTCTGTCTTTTCACAAGATATACACAGTATTTAAAAAGGTCCTCCTAGGCAGATTGGCTTTTGGAGTTTTCATCACTCTTAATGGATTATAAAATTGGCTCTTTATTTACTCCCTGTAATTAAATCGTGTTAGGCTTGGTAGAAAAGCACAACCAACCATGATTCAGAGCACTTGGAAATAGGTTTGTTTGTTAAAAGGCTGTGTATGGTAGAATTGTTTACCAACGTTTATAGCATGGACATGTTTATTACCATTAACTGGGGAATAAAATTACTGACATTCCTCTTTCTTAGTAAATTATAATATATTGCCCTGGATTACTTATAGACTTAACAGAGTAGGGTACTTGTTTATTGCTCTAAAGAATAGTCTTTTTTTGTAGATGAAAAAATTTTCTGATGTAAAATAAGTCATCATTGTAATATACAGCAAAAATGGTCAGAGTGATGGAGTGTGAAGATGGATTCAACCTCTGATGTTTCTAATCATAGCCAAAAATAGCAATTCATATCAAAGAAGAAAAGGACTACATTTCTGAAAGATGTTTGTGGAGAATCACAAAATTTTCAGGCATATAAGAAAATTGACAAAAGAAATTTTAATAAAGAGAGAGATCCGAAAATAAGGAACTCTGAAAGGGACTAGAACACAATCAATGAGAGGATCTAATTCTCTCTATGTGTAACTTTCCCAGGGACTATCACGTCCTTAATCTTTTTTGCATTAAAACTTTGATTGAGTGGATCAGGAACATTTTCCATAGAAACATTTTTCATTTTAGAGAAGAACTTAGGGGAGAAAACTGCTTTTTTAAATTTTTTATACAAATGAAGTCACATACTATTCACATAATTTACCAAAACATTCTTTGTTCGTTTGTTTTAACAAGGAATATGGGAGAAATAAGTGATTTCCAAACCTGCTTTTCGAAATATTAGAAGCCATTCTTCTAATAAACTCTAACATTGAACCAAGTACAATAGCAACTGACATTTTACCCCCTAAATTCACATGTTTGCAGCCAACATTGCTTTGAACAGACACCATTGTTCTCCACAAAGCCAAGTGCATTTTGCATTATTTCATTTCATTGACTATACAAAGTACATGCTATTAAACTAACTTTTATCTAAGGAAATTTAGATAGTTTAGAAAAACAGATACATAGTGAATTGCTCAAATGACACTTGATGTGAGAAGGGCCAGGCCTGGAGCCTCACCCCCTTATCTACCCTAACCCACCTTGAACCAGCTCCCAGGATCCCAGTCCTAACTTCCAGGGCCTTTGATGAAATCTCTCTCTGCTTCAGAGTGGCCATCAGGAGCCTGTCTACGAGGTACTAGTGGGGGATGCAAACTGTACTACATCCTAAGGGTTCTAAGCTTCCCAGGGCCCCTCAGAACCTTATTAAAATAAATTAAGACTAGAATCACAAAGGGCTTTTTCTTCGCATACCTTATAAGTCAAAAAACCAAAAAAAAGTGTAAACACTCTTCTGCTTGCTTTTTGATGCTCAAAACTGGTTTTTATTATCAATGAAAAAAAGGAGGGGGGCCTACAAAATGGGAAGGACCAGTCTTGAAAGAAATGCAGGCCATAGAAGCATGCACATAATAGATATGCCCTTGAAGGAAGGGCGCATCCCTCCTGAGAGGTTTAGGGCTGGCTGGAGCACCGCTGAGGCTCTCTGTTCTGTGCCTTTCCCAAACCATGATATGGGCCTACTTCCAAATAGATACTCACTCAGCACTGGGTTCTATCCCTATGGAGATTTGCCAGGGACAAGGAAGTTCATGCATCAGTTATAGATCCCACCTGGGGAATGGTCCCTGTAGTTGGGGTAGGGGAAAGGTCAGGATTTGTAAGCCAATGACACAGACAGCTGTTCGGAAAATGTCAAAATGAAGAATGCTTGAACGACAAGTGTGCCAAACACCTGTTCTGAGCCATTTCCAACTCTCCTGCCTGAGCTGCACCTCCAATGCTTGTGGTTTTACAGTTATGGGACTACAGAATCACAAGAGAAAAAGGCCCTGCTGTATCTGAAGACCTTGGTATCTTGTAAGCTCAAATCTTCCCCAAGACAAATGAGAGTTCTCACCAGCCCAAAGAAAGCACCCACTGGTCAAAAGAGTTAGTGACATGAGTGGGTTGGCCCTCTCCAGACAGGAGGACTTCTGCCAGACAGCACAGCCTCAGACAGGCACTGAAAGAAAACAAAATGGAGCTTCTTATATTTGCAAAGATAGACACCTTTTCAGCCCTTTTTCTTTCCTTTTTTTTTTTTTTTTTTGAGACAGGGTCTCACTATGTCACCCTCAGTAGAGTGCCATGGTGTCACAGCTCACAGCAACCTCAAACTCTTGGGTTTAAGTGATTCTCTTGCCTCAGCCTCCCAAGTAGCTCGGACTACAGACACCCGCCACAACACCTGGCTATTTTTTTGGTTGTAGTTGTCATTGTTGTTTGGCAGGCCCGGGCTGGATTCAAACCTGCCAGCTCCAGTGTATGTGGCTAGCACCCTAGCTGCTGAGCTACAGGAGCTGAGCCTGTTATTTTATTTATTTATTTATTTTTATGAAGAAACTGTTGCAGGTGCCGTGGACTCTTGGTCCACCTGCTCCTTCTCCTGACTCACCACTGTTTGCTTTGTGAGGAACAAAGTCCATCAGAAGCCACGTTGTACCCAGGGCTTTTCAAGAGGCCAGAAAAACACCATGGAGCCTGAAGTGACACTTCACCAAATTAGGATTACCTTAACCAGCACAAGGTAAAATCCCTGGAGAGGGTGTGTGCTGACTTGATTACAGGCACAAAGAAAAAAAAAATTCGAAGTAAAAAGACCATTTCAGGTGCCTGCCAAGACTTTGAGAACTAATACAAGAGAAATTTCCTGCAGTGAAGGTTCTAAGATGTGGAATTGCTTCCAGATAAGAATCCACAAACGCCTTATGGACTCACACAGTCCTTTGGAGATTATTAAGCCGACTACTCCCACCAGTACTGAGCCAGGAGGTGATGTTAAATTCACCATGGCGGATGCTTAAAACAATTGTTTTAATAAATTGATAACCAGATGTTAAAACAACCAACCCAAAACCAAACACACTTCTTAATAGAGTGGAGGAGAAACAAAATTGGCGTTCCACTATCAGTCTCCAGCACCTGAGAAAGCAGGCTGAGCTGGTGGTGATGTCCCCTGTGGGCAGCCACTCACCACAGTCTTACTCCGCCAAGGCCAAGTTCATGGACTACAGCGCTGGACTCCTGGCAAATGTCCTGCTCCATCCTGTCACCTTCAGCCAGGAATGCCTGAATCTTTTCACCAAACCCTTCCTTTCATTCTACTCTCATTGAATTTCTGGCCGGATCAGTGTGTCAGTTCCTCCAAGGTCTTTGTAAACAGACTGTTTGTTGATTATCACTTTAATTCTATCAGCTGTGCCTTGGTCAGCGTGTCTTGGCCTAGTCCCAAAGAGCTCTTTATTTGCCTCTTCCACTTACAGCCTTCTCTAAATCTGTTAGCCTGCTTAATTCAGCCTCTTCCTCTGGACCATTCTTCTCTCATCATGACCCAGCAACCATTGTGCGGCCCACATGTGGACGAGAGCTGCTCTGTATCCTGCAGGGAAATCTGAGATTCTGAAAGGCAGTGGAATCCCTGTGGCCTCTTCAACAAGGTGGTCTGAGTGTTAGAGAACTGGTTTGCCAGTCCTGCTGCCGGGTGAACAGAAGGTCAGGCTGCTCACTGCTGCTCACTGACAGTCACGGAGAGCCTGGCTCCTTCTCTTGGGGGTTGCCTCAAATGCAGGGCAGGTGAGTCTGGGCAGGTGAGTCTAGCCAGTGGAGTTGGCAGCATTCTCTGGAGGTGCCATGGCCTGGCCTGCTGATGAGATGGCAGACCAAACTCTCTGTACCCCCAGCTCCAACCAGGGTCTCTAAAAAGTGACTCTAGCTGTTCTGATGCCAGGGCAGAGAACTTCTGCTTGGCAGATATTGAGGCTGGAGGGTTTTGAGAACTTCCTTTCTTTTTGAAGGCGTAGCAATATCAAAACAGCAACTTTGAGATGAGCCTACTGATGGGGCCATCCTTGGGAGGAATCCAGGGGAAGGACAGTGACAGTGATGAGGTCTGAGGCTTTAAATCCCAGTGAGGACAGAACTGACATGTTCTTAAAGTTTTACTGAGATATAATTACATGACCCAAGTTTAAAGTGTGCCAATTCAGTGGTTTTAAGTATATATTTACAGTTCTGCAACAATCACCACAATCTAATTTTAGAACAATTTCATCATCCTTACAGAAAACTCATGCCCATTGGCAGTGATTCTTTATCCCCACCCAAACCTCCCTCTCCCTGGCTGTTGGTAATCACTATCTACTTTCCAACTCCAATTTCCATTGCCTGTTTTGAAAATTTTTCACAAATGAGATCATGCAACATGTAGTCTTATGTGACTGGGTTCTTTTATTTTATTTATTAATTTATTTATTTTGACAGCATCTCTGTCACCCTGGGTAGAGTGTCATGACGTCATAGCTCACAGCAACCTCAAACTCTTATGTTTGAATAATCTTGCTTCAGCCTCCTGAGTAGCTGGGACTTCACATGCCAGGCTAGTTTTTCTACTTTTAGTAGAGATGGGATCTCACTCTTGCTCATGCTGATCTGGAACTTCTGAGCTCAAGCAATCCACCCGCCTTGGCCTCCCAGAGTGCTGGGATTACAGGCGTAAGCCATTGGTTCTGGCTGACTAGGTACTTTTAGTTAACAGTATTTTGGAGATTTATCCATGTTGCAACATATATGAGTCCTTTATTCCTTTTTATAGCTAAATAATATTTCATAGTCTAGATATACCACATTTTGTTTTTCCATTCACCAGTTGATGGACATTTGGGTAGTTTCCACTTTTTGGTTATTAAGAATGTTAATAATGTTGATATGAACATTTATTTTAGAGGCAGAGTCTCACTCTCTCACGTGGGCTAGAGCAACCTAAGCTCCTGGGCTTTAGCAATGCCCCCTCTTGCTTAGCCTCCAGAGTATCTGGGACAATAGGTGCCTGCCACCACACCTGGATAATTTTTCAAATTTTAGTAGAGATGGGGTCTTGCTCTTGCTCAGGCTGCTCTCAAGCTCCTGAGCTCAAGTGATCTTCCGGCCTCAGCCTCCCAGAGTACTAGGATTACAGGTTTGAGCCACCCCAGCCAGCTTGCTATGAACATTTGTGTACAAGTTTTTGTATGGTTGTATCTTTTCATTTCTCTTGGGTAGAGACCTAGGAATGAAATTGCTGGGTCATATGATAACTTTATGTTTTAACATTTTGAAGAACTGCCAAACTGTTTTACAAAGTACCTACACCATTTTACATTCCCACCACCAATACATGAGGTGGCCAGTTTCTCCATATCCTTTCCACTTGTTATTGTCTGTCCTTTTGATTACAGCTATCCCAGTGAGTGTGAGGTATTATCTCATTCATTTGCATTTCTTTAATTTTTCATGTGCTTGTCATCCATTTGTATATCTTCTTTGAAAAAACAGTCATTCAAATTTATTGCCCATTTTATTTATTTATTTATTTACTTATTAGAGGCAAGGTCTTGCTCCTGATCACTGCAGCCTCAAACTCCCGGACTCAAGTTATCCTCCTGTCTCAACCTTCTGAGTAGCTGGGACTACAGGTGTAAACCACAGTGCCTGGCTTATTGCCCATTTTAAAATTGGATTATTTGTCTTTATATTTTGAGTTACAAAGATTTTTTTTAATATATTCTGGATACAAGTCCTTTATCAGATGTGTAATTTATAAATATTTCCCCCAAGTTTTTGGGTTATCTTTTATTTATTTATTTATAGGTATGGTCTTACTCTTTCTCTCAGGCTAGAGTGCAGTGGCATGATCATAGCTCACAGTAACCTCAAACTCCTGGGGTCATGCATTTCTTCCCACTCAGCCTCATGAGTAACCAGAGTGCAGGTGGGCACCACCAGGCCCAGCTAATCTTTTTATTTTTTAATTTTTCAGAGACAGGGTCTTACCCTTTTTCCCAGGCTAGTCTTGAACTGGCCTCCAGCAATTCCCCTGCCTAAGCATCCCAAAGTGTTGGGATCACAGGTGTGGCCACCATACCTGACTCTTTTCAGCTTTATTAATAGTTTTGTGGTATATTTGCTTTGAATAATTCTTATAAGCTTGTCATGCCACTATGGTTCATTAGGTTCATTATATGTGTTAACTTCATGAGTTTACTTGCTGTTATTAATATTAAAATTCTTCCTGAAAAACCTCAGAATAAGAGTGTCTGGGAATCTAGGGAATATAAGAAGAAATAGGAAACTTGCTATAAGTTTCCAAGAGGGTCTGGGAAAAAAACCAGGGGAACTTGGGAGGTTGGTGGGTCCCCAACAAGAACCTTGACCTCCTAGTGGAATATTTCATGTTTATTTCCATGTGCATTTCTTTATGTTAGAAACTTTTTCACCTATTCCTCTGCTTATCCAAATGCTTCTGTCTATTTAGGTGCTACAATTTCTACAGAATTCTCACATCCTAAAGTCCATGCTGACTTTTTTTTTAATAATTTTTGGCCAGGGCTGGGTTTGAATCCGCCACCTCCAGCATATGGGGTCGGTGCCCTACTCCTTTGAGCCACAGGCGCCGCCCTGCTGACCTTCTTTTTGAACACCTTTAGCTCTTCTTCCCTGCATCATTTATTTGGCTCTCAGGAAACTTTCTTGTTGCTTTTGAAAGAATGAATGAATCCTCTGTTGCATTGCTTTTTTTAAAATATCTTCCTCCCATGAAGATTGTAAGTTTAGGAAAGATAGGGGAGGACGTCTAATCTATCTTTTTCAAATTCCTTACCACCTAGCTCAGTGTAATGCCCCAAATAGAAGTAATCCTAGCAAGAGAGGGAAGGAAGGAGGGGGTGGGGGCAGTGTGTGACACACCTTTTAGGGGCAGGACACATTTATAAGAGGGGTTTTACCTAACAAATGCAATCAATGTAACCTGGGTTCTTGTACCCTCAAGGAATCCCCAACAATAAAATAAATAAATAAATAAATAAAGGAAACCTGGCCCCAACCTTTTGAGACACACACACACAAAAATAAGTAATCCTAGGGGCAAGGATTATTTATTGTGAGTATGGGCTGCTGCACAGAAGTCTGCATTTTTAGCAAGCGTTGGCACTTCCCTCCCTAGCCCACAGGATTTTGATGAACCGTTTGAGAGTAGGGATCTTGTCTATTTTCTTCATCATGTATCTTTAGTACCTGGCATCTGGTAGACATTAAATAACATTTTTGAATTAAGTATGCCATTGACCACAAACCATATTTTGAAACCATCCCCTGGGAGAAAGTGTAAGAGATTAAATGAACACTTTGAACTGCTCTGCGTTGCACATGTATTTCCAGGTTACAAAGATGCATGTGAAGTGTTTTGAAAAGTTTAAACTAATCTCAAAGCATAAAGCTTAGTTTTTAGGTTTCTTTGATTGATAAAAAATATTTTTAAATTAGTTAATTTATTTAGTTTTACAAATCTTTGAGTTGGAAGGGCACTGCGTTTCAACCCTATTCCCTTTAAACAAATACATTTATTGCATTAGATGTAGGTAGAATTAGCTGGAGCTTTGACAGATTTAAAGATTTGTTCAAGGTGGAGGTTTTCAAAAGTCCTGTCCACACACAGCAGAACTTTCAGAGATGCTTGTTCAAGAGTTTAGATACCAGAGATTCATCCAAGACTTGTTAAATTAGACTCTTTAAAGGAAATTTGCATGTTTAGAAGTGCCTTATGCATCACTGGCATCCAACTCCAATGTTTATGAAATTCCCTAGGGATCTTATTAACTTACAAAGTCTGATGCAGCATGTCTGGAGTGGGGTGCAAGATTGTCTATTTCCAGTAAGTTCTAAGGTGATGCTGATGCTACTTGTACATGGACCACACTTTGAACAACAAAGATCCACGGCAGTGGTTCTCAAAGTGTGGTTCAAGAACCCGCAGCATCAGTAGCCTGGGAACTTGTCAGAAATGCAACTTCTTGGGCCCCACTCCAAACTTGCTGAATGTGAAACTCTTGACACACATTAAAAATTTTAGAGTGTGGACCTCCTGGGATCACATGTGGAGAGCCCCTAGTGTTCCGCCAGCTTCAGAAGTAGGAAGGAATGCAAGCCTAGTAGAGGTATCCATTCCATTCCCAGCTTGCTCTGTAGCTGGTGATTGGAAGACATTCTGTAACATGTTAAAAAAATTAATAAAATAAAACTTTAGAGCAAGGTAAAAAGATGCCTTATTAAATAAATGGTGCTGAGAAAATTGGATAGCCGTATGTACAAAAATGAAACAAGACCCCCCCTCACCATATACAAAAATTAATTCAAGGTAGATTAAGGACTTAACTGTAAGGCATAAAGTCATAAAAATTCTAGAAGAAAATGTAGAAAAACCATTTATAGACATAGGCCTAAGCAAAGATTTTATAACTAAGACCCCAAAAGCAAAAACAATAGGCTGAGTTTAATGGCTCACACCTGTAATCCTAGCATTCTGGAGGGCAAAGGTGGGAGGATTTCTTGAGATTGAGAGTTCAAGACCAGCCTGGGCAACATGGTAAGATCCCCTTCTCTACAACAAATTAAAGAAAAAAAATCATCCCGGCATGATGGTGCATGCCTGTAGTCCCAGCTACTCAGTAGCCTGAGACAGGAGGAGCCCTTGAGCCCTGGAATTCAAGGTTGCAGTGAGCTACACAACTGCCCCAGCTAGAGTACAGAGCAAAACTCTGTCTCACAAAAGAAAAAAGAGAGAGAGAGATAGAGAATTAAAAAGTTTCTATACAACAAAGGAAATAGTAAACAAGCAAACTACAGAATGGGAGAAAATATTCACAAACTGGGCTCGGCACCTGTGGCTCAATTGGCTAAGGTGCCAGCCACGTACACCTAAGCTGGTGGGTTCGAATCCCCAGCCCAGGCCCACCAAACAACAATGATGGCTGCAACCAAAAAATGGCCAGGCGTTGTGGCAGGCGCCTGTGGTCCCAGCTGCTTGGGAGGTGGAGGCAGGAGACTCACTTGAGCCCAGGAGTTGGAGGTTGCTATGAGCTGTGATGCCATGCACTCTACCCAGGGGGATAGCTTGAGGCTTCGTCTCAAAAAAAAAAAAATATTCACAAACTATACATCCAACAAAGGACTAATAGCCAAAATCTACAAATAACTCAAATAAATCAGCAAGAAAATGTCAAACCAACCCTCAAAAAGTGCGCAAAACGTAGGAACCAGAATTCTTTCAGAATAAGATGAACAAATGGCCAAAAGTTATGGGAAATAAAAATTAAAACCACAGTGGAGTGTCTATCATCTTACCTCTGTCAGAACAGCAATTGTTAGAAAGTCAGAAAAAACAATGGACGTTGGTGCTGAGCCACAGACAAGGAACTGTCGGTGGGACTGTAAATTAGTACAACCTCTATAGAAACATGTATGGAGATTCCTCAAAGACATAAAGTAGACCTTCCATTCAATCAAGCAATGTCACTACTGAAGTCTACCAAAAGGAAAATAAGTCATTTTACCAAAAGAAAAAAAAAAACAAGTAACATAAAAAGAAAAAAGAAAAGTAATTTTATCAAAGAGATACCTGCACTCAAATGTGTATTGCAGTATAATTCACAACTGCAAAGATATGGAATCAACCTAAGTGTCCATGAATTAATGAGTATATAAAGAAAATGTGGCCTATGTACACCATGGAGTACTATGAAGCCGTAGAAAAGGATAGAATAATATCTTTTGCAGCAACTTGGATGGAACTGGACACCATTATCGTAAGTGAAGTATCTCAGGAAAGGAAACACAGATGGCAGATGTTTTCACTAATAAGTAGAAGTTAAATGATGGGTACACGTGGGCACAAAGAGACGTAAAGGACATTGGGAACCAAGGAACGGGAAGAGTGGGGGGGGGGCTGAGGGATAAAAACCTACCTGTGGGACATAATGAGCACTATCCTGGTGATAGGCACACTAAAAGCCTAGACTTCAATATTATACAGTGAATCCATGTAACAAAAACATTTATACCTCCTTAATATTTTGAAATTAAGAAAAAATAAATGTTTTGTATGAAAAAAATTGAGAGCATGATAAAACTTGAGAACTGCTGATTTGAAGAAATTTTATGGAAAAACCCTTGCTAGAGCCTGCCACATAGTCTGATTTAATTTGCCTTGGTTGAAGCCTGAGCATGGGTATTATTTTTAAGCTCCCTAGTTGATTCTGATACATATTCAGGATTGTGCACTGTAGTTTCAAAATTACTGGCTTCAGGTGACACTTGTATTCTTAGCAGAACCTGGCAGAACCCCTATTTTGCATGCTGGTGACCTCTCTTTTCCAATCTTCCTGTGGTTCCTAAACACCAGCTTTTCAGAATACTGACCTATGATGGGTTATTTCTATAGAATGTCCCAGCTCCTGCCCCCACACTCACATAAAGACAGAGAGTGGTAAGGCAGAGAAAGAAGGAACCAGCTCACTTAAGGAGATTCTTTAAGGTTCAGAGTCCAAGTCTTGGTTGGGTTACAGATCTGGACTTTTTGAAAGCTCACTAGTTTTCAGACACCTTGCCCCACGTGACCCTGTCTACCCTACTCTTCCTTTCACATAGGCTCAGATTATTCCCCCCCCCCCCCGCCCCAGTCAACTTTTCAAATACAAAGTGCAAAGTCTTGGGGTCTTGGGTTAGACCTTGAGCAAATCAATAGATCAGATATCCTAACTTTTATGGTTATTAAATAGATTTAAAAATCAAGCCATGTCTTTCAGATGCTCCTTTGATCTAAAGGGAAAAGGCTGAGCTGAGAATAGAGAAATATTTCTTGTTGTATCAAAGATTAGAGGTCAGGTCATAATTTTCTAGCAACGTGCTTGTCAGAGTGTAGTTTTACCTCATCTTCCATTTCTGAAAATGCCACCATTTTACCAACCCTACCACCATCATGTGTCCCTCTCCAAAAAAAGTTTTAACATCTTTCCCAGAGAAAAGATTTATAATGAATTCCTATTAGAAAGTACTATGCAGGTATTTAAGTAATGCTGTTTGGTTGTAATTGTATAGTTTAATGGGGATCAAACATCTAGTCCCTCTAAGTAGAACTCTATAAACTAAGAAGAGGAAAATGGGTTGGAGGTAGAAGTAATGGAGAATGTGGAAGTTAATCTCTGTATAATTTTCTTTTTTTAAATAAAGAGTCTTTTCCTATCACCCCAAGTAGATTGCAGTGGTGTCAGCATAGCTCACAGCAACCTCAAACTCTTGGATTCTAGGGATCCTCCTGCCTCAGCCTCCCAAGTAGCTGGGATTACAGGCCCCACCTCCTCACAATGACCTACTAATTTTTCTGTTTTAAGTAGTGACAAGGTTTTTGCCCTTGTTCAGGCTGGTCTCAAACTCCTGAGTTCAAGTGATCTTCCTGCCTTAGCCTCTCAGATAGTTAGGACTACAGGTGTGAGCCACCACAGCTGGCCGCTGTGATTTTCTTTTGCTGTCCTGTTTGTTTAATCCTTTGACCTTGAGAGTTGGTGGGACCTGTGAATAGAGTGGAATAGTCACTCTTTTGATTGCTTTGTTATGTAAAACTGTTGTAGCAGACTGGAGAAAGACAGTGTCATGCTAACTTTGAAGACACAAACCACCAGACTATGAGAGGGTCATGTGGCTGCAACCCCAGGAAGTCTCTAGAGCTGTGGATGCCCTCCAGTTGACAACCAGTGAGAAAAGGGGACCTCAGTCCTGTACTGCAAGGAACTGAATTCTGCCTACAACTTGAATGAGTTTAGAGGACCTTAAGGTCCAGATTAGAAGGAAGCCCAGCCAACACCTTGATTTCAGTTCTTCAAGATGAAGAAAAAAATGACAGCAAATGAAAACTCAGATCTGCATGAAGAAATAAAGGGCATCAAAATGGCAACTGTGTGGGCAAATACAAAAGACTATCTTTTTTTAATTTCAGATTAATATGAGGGTACAAACAATTAGGTTACAGTGTTTGCTTTATTAGGTAAGGTCCCTGTTGTAGTTGTGCCCCTCACCCAGAGATGTGCCACATGCCCTTACGTTGTGTCCATCAGCTAGGAGCACACCAATCCCCCTCCCTCATCTCCTTTTCTCCCTCCCCCCCACCTTGAATTAAATTGAGTTTTTCTCTTGTGTGGGTGTGTATTTGTTTGTTTACTGGCTTCATATTAGGACTGAGTACATTGGATACTTGCTTTTCCATTCTTATGATACTTTACTAAAAAGAATGTTCTCCAAGTCAACCCAGGTTAATACAAAACAAGGCCTATCTTTTTTACTGACTGCTTAATGTAAAATAATAACATGTGTTATGGGGTTTATAATGTATGTATATGTAAAATATAACAATAGCACAAAGAATGGGGGATGATGCCATTTTAGGTTCTTACATTTATGTGAAGTAGTTAGATAAACTCTGAACAGACTCTGATCACTGTAATCATTTAGCATGCATATTTTAATTCCTAGAGGAAATACTAAAAGTACAAAGTGAATAGCATTAGCTAAAAAGCTACTAAAGGGTTTTCCTTACCATCATCCTCTTCTTCCCCATCACTTTCCAATTCTTCCTAAATAATTCAGACCTAGCGCCAACAGGTGGAGCCAAGTAAGGTCGGTGTCTATGTCAGAGTTGGAAGAAACACAATAGCCCAGAGTGCCTAACTACGGTAAGAAGTAAGTCCACAGGGCTGGGGTAAGGAGGGTGTGGTGTCCTTACGCTCCTAATACACTCCTACAGTGGTTTCCCAGGGTTGCTGTAACAAAGTACCACAAACAAAATGGCTTAACACAACAGAAATTTATCATCTCACAGTTCTGAAAGAAAGCCACAAGTCTGAAATCAAGCTGCAAATGGGGGTGGTTCCTTCTGGAGGCTCCAAGGGAGAAACTGTCCC
>CAUYQV010038121.1:0-24935 GCA_963574575.1 Galagoides demidoff
CATTTTCCAGATTACTGATGAGGTTAAGCCACTTTTCATATGTTCATTGAATGTTTAGATATCCCCATTTGCAAAGTACGTCTTAAATGATTTTTCTCATTCATCTACTGGATTCTTTTTCTTATTGATTTGTAGAAGTTATATATGTTAGATACAAATCCCCTGTTAATACTGGAAAATATTCTCTCACATGTGGCTTTTCTTCCCCTTTATAGCCTCTTTCGATGAAAAGGAAAATTTTAGTATGGTCAGATTTATCAATCTTTTTTTTTTTTTTTTGAGATAGAGTCTTAGTCCCCCTGGGGTTGGGCGCGTGGCATTATAGCTCGCAGTAACCTCAAACTCTTGGGCTCAAGCTATCCTCTTCACTCAGCCTCCCAAGTAGCTGGGACTATACACACCCACCACAATGGCTGGCTCTTTTTAGAGACAGAGTGTGGCTCTTTCTCAGGCTAGTCTCAGAATCCTGAACACAAGCAATCTGCTGGCATCAGCTTCCCAGAGTGCTAGGATGATAGGTGTGAGCCATCACACCTGCCCAGTCTTTTCTTTCATGGTGTTTCTTTGACCTGTTTGAAAAGTTTTCCCTACTAAAATATCATGATGAAGATATCTTCCTATGTTTTCTTCATTTTTTTTTTTTCTGAGACGGAGCTTCAAGCTGTCCCCCTGGGTAGAGTGCCATGGCATCACAGCTCCAACTCCTGGGCTCAAGCGAGTCTCCTGTCTCTGCCTCCCAAGTAGCTGGGACCACAGGCGCCCGCCACAACACCTGGCCATTTTTTTGGTTGCAGCCATCATTGTTGTTTGGCGGGCCCAGGCTGGGGATTCGAACCCGCCATCCTAGGTGTATGTGGCTGGCGCCTTAGCCGATTGAGCCACAGGCGCCGAGCCCCTATGTTTTCTTCTATAAAAAGCTTACTTGGTCAGGTACAGTGGTCCAAGCCTGTAATCCTCACACTCTGGGAGGCTGAGGTTGGGGTAGGGGATGTTGCTTGAGCTTAGGAGTTCCAGACTAGCCTGAGCAAAAGTGAGAAAATAGATAAAACTAGCCAGGTGTTGTGACACCACAGCACTCTATCCAGGGTGACAGAGTAAGACTCTGTCTCCAAAAGAAATAAACAACCAAAAAAAAAAAAATAGAAAAACTAGCCTGTAGTCTGAACTGCTTGGGAAGCTGATGCATGATGCAAGAGGATTGCTCAAACACAAGAGTTTGAGGTTTGTGAGCTGTGTTGACACCATAACACTCTACCCAGGACAACTGAGTGAGACTCTGTCTCAAAAAATAAATACATAAAAAGTTAAAATGCCTACTTGTTTTGCCATTCACAGTTAGATCCACGGTTTATTTTAAATTTATTTTTGTATGTCATGTGAATTAATGGTCAACTTTGATATCTTCTGTGTGGTGCCATTTATTGACACATCTGTCCTTTCCCTCATTATTTATTTATTTATTTATTTATGTTTTGAGACAGAGTCTCCCTATGTTGCCATCAGTAGAGTGCCATGATGTCACAGCTCACAGTAACTTCCAGCTCTTGGGCTTAAGTGATTCTCTTGCCTCAGCCTCCCAAGTAGGTGGGATTATAGGTGCCTGCCACAACACCTGGCTATTTTTTTGTTATTGTCATTGTTGTTTCCTCGGCCCGGGCCAGATTTGAGCCCTCCATCCTCGGTGTATGTGGTTGGCACCATAAACACTGTGCTACAAGCACCAAGCCACCCTCATCATTTTAACATAAGTTAAATGCCAAATTTTTTTTTGAAGCAGCATCTTACATTGTCACCCTGGGTGGAGTACTGTGGTGTTATAGCTCACAGCAACCTCAAACTCTTGAGCTCAAAGCTATTCTCTTGCCTCAGCCTCCCAAGTAGCTGCAACTACAGGCACCACCAAGCCTGGCTATTTTTAGAGATGGGGATTCACTCTTGCTCAGGTTGGTCTTAAACTCCTGAGCTCAAGCAATCCACCCATCTTGGCCTCCCAGAGTGCTGGGATTACAGGCGAGACCCACCATGCCCGGCCTAAATGTCAATTTTTGTGTGTTTCTGGGTCCTCCATTTTATTTTGTTTATTTTTCTATCTTTGCTCAAATTTATATAGCCTTTGTTATAGATTTCATAATGGTCAAAGTTTTACTATATTTGCCTCACGTTCTATTCATTTTTCTCTGATTTATCTAAAGTAAACAAGGTTACCATTTAAGAGTTCCTGCTGTCACCTAGTCTAGATGTAATCATTACCTGAACTAAGGAGGTGTCTAGGGAGTAGAGGGAGGTAGACAGAAGGGAAGTAAATTAAAGAAGTAGACTCATAAGGGCCTGGTGATTGACTAGATGATAAATCTTTTAACTCGGTGTCTGTGCTTCAAGTGGCTAAGGCGCCAGCCACATACACCTAAGGCGGTGGGTTCAAATCCAGCCCAGGCCCACCAAACAACAATGATGGCTGCAACCAAAAAATAGCCAGGTGTTGTGGTGGGCGCCTGTGGTTCCAGCTACTTGGAAGGCTGAGGCAGGAGACTGGCTTGAGCCCAGGAGTTGGAGGTTGCTGTGAGCTGTGATGCCATGGCACTCTACCCAGGGGGACAGCTTGAGGCTCTGTCTCAAAAAAAAAAAAAAAAAAAAAAAGAATATTGAAGAATTGTGGTCAGCTGCATTCTTTTTGTTTGTATTATTAACAAAAGAAATGAAAGATGAGCAGGTTTGTTGGGAAGAATATGTCAGTCTGAGACTTGTTGAATTCTGAGCCTCTGTGGTATACTTTAGTATTTAAACCCAATAGACAATTTTTTTTGGACAAAGTCTTACTTTGTTGCCCTTGGTAGAGTGTCATGGCATCCTAGCTCACAGCAACTGCAAACTCTTGAACTCAAGCGATCCTCTTGCTTCAGCCTCCCAAGTAGCTGGGACTACCAGTGCCTGCCACGATGCTTGGCTATTTTTAGACACGGGGGTCTTGCTTTTGCTCAGACTGGTCTTAAACCCATGAGCTCAGACAGTCTACCCACCTTGGTGTCCCAGAGTGCAGGGATTACAGGTATGAGTCACCATGCCTGGCCTTAAACCCAGTAGGCAATTGGGTACTATATTCTGGGGTTTAAGAAAATTAAGTACCTCTCAAATTTTACTCTACAAAAGAATCATCTAAAGAGGTTTCAAATGCATTTTGAGATTGCTAGGCCTTATCCTAGAAATCTTATTACTAAATTATTAGATTTGGCATGGAACCTAAGAATTTTATTTTTTTTAATTAGTTTTTCTTTGATTTTGGCTAGTCAAGTGAGGCACGGAGAAGGAGCAAAGAAATCTATAACCAGTTTTGATCACTTAGTTGTAACCACCACTATACTTGGACCACTTGAACCAGCCAAAATTTGCCCTTTTTTTTTTTCTTTGTAGACAGAGTCTCACTGAGTCACCCTGAGTATAGTGCTATGGCTTCATAGCTCACAGCAACCTCCAACTCCTGGGTTCAAGTGATCTTTCTGCCCCAGCCCCCCAAGTAGCTGGGACTATTGGCATGCACCACCACAGTTGGTTGGTTTTTCTATTTTTAGTAGAGCTGGGGTCTTGCTTTGCTCAGGCTGATCTTGAACTCCTGATCTCAAGCCATCCTCCTGCCTTGGCCTCCCAGAGTACTAATATTGTAGGCATGATCATTGCATCCAGCCTTTAAAAGTATTCTTTTTTTTTTTTTTTGAGACAGAGCCTCAAGCTGTCCCCCTGGGCCATGGCATCACAGCTCACAGCAACCTCCAACTCCTGGGCTCAAGTGAGTCTCCTGCCTCAGCCTCCCAAGTAACTGGGACTACAGGCACCCTCCACAACGCCTGGCCATTTTTTGGTTGCAGCCATCATTGTTGTTTGGCGGGCCCGGGCTGGGGATTCGAACCCGCCACCTTAGGTGTATGTGGCTGGCGCCTCAACCGCTTGAGCCACAGGCGCCGAGCCCCTTTCAAAGTATTCTTAAGCAACTTCTCTCAGTTTCTTTTCTAACAAGTTCTATGACTTCTCTATAGGAATGCTAGTGAATTTGTCTATTTCTTAATCTTTATTCTATAACTTGGCCATATGGTGGCTCATGCCTGTAATCATAATGCTCCTAGAGGCCACTGCGTGAGGATCCCTTAAAGCCAAGAGTTTGAGAACAGCCTGGAGAACATAGTGAGACCCCCTTCTATCAAAAACAAAAGATTAGCCAAGTGTGATGGCACATGCTGATAGTCCTAGCTACTTTTAGGAGGCTGAGACAAAAGGAACATTTGAGCCCAGCAGTTTAGGCTCCAGTGGACTGTGATGATGCCAGTGCACTTCAGCCAGGACAATAGAGCAAAACCCTATGTCTTAAGAAAAAAAGTAAACTGCCCTAAGCCCTTTTTAGGTTAATTTTTTCCTTTAAATACTGTAATGAATTTTTCAATTAATAAACTTTTTTTTAGAACAGTTTCAGGTGCACAGTAAAATTGAAGAGAAAGCACAAAGCAATTCCATATAGCTCCTGTCCCCACACTGTGAGTCCCCATTCCCCCCTCCATCTCCTGGCTCCCTCATTCCCTTACCCTGTCCCTTGTATTAGGTCCTGTTTGAATTGAGTTCATTGCAGAATTCAACTCTGGTCACGAAAGAAAGAATGATGTTAGCTATAAGATTTGTACGTGTTCTTTATCAGATTAATGAGGTTCCCATGACTGTTTCCCTGAAATTTTTTTATCTGAATGGATGTTGGATTTTGCGTCTGCTTTTTATTGCATCTGTTGATATTTCTACATTATTTTACTACTTTAGCTTGTTGATGTGATAGATTACATTAAATAATTTTCAAATGCTGAATCAACTGCATTCCTGAAATAAATTCCACTAGTGGGATATAATTTTTTTTTGAGGCTGGTGTTGAACTCCTCAGCCAAGCAGTTTACCAACCTCAGCCTCCCGGAGTGCTAGGATTATAGGCATGAGTCACTGTGACTGGGCTAGTAGTGGGATATAAGTTTTCCCCCATTGGCTTAATATTGTTTATTCAGTGCCTCTTCCATTTCAGGTATGATGCTAATCACTGGAGACATGTTGATGAGAAAGAACAGATCAAATCCTGATTTTATGGAGATTGCAGTCTAGCTGGACAGAGAGACAATCAGATGGTCACCTGGTTTGTTCCGACTAAAGTCAGGTAAGGTTTCTCTGAGTAACAATCAATGCTACACATTTACACACCACTGCATTTACATACCACCACACATATGATGGTACTAAATTTATACAGCATGCATGAAGTCATTGCATTAAAAGGTCACTGCATTAAATGCCAGTGGCAACACACACATGGCCACACTGCATTTCTGTGCCACCACATTTTAAGACCACTGCATTTATATGTCAATACAAGTATGGCCCCACTGCATTCACATGGCAACAGACACATAGTGCCATTGCATTTTACCACCACTGCATTTACATGCAAAAACACACTTGGCAGTACTGCGTTGACAAGCCAGTGAGTTTCCCACACTGCATTTTCATCCCTGAACATGGTAAGGGTCACTGCACTTACATGTCAACACTGCATTTACATACTAAGGGTCACTGCATTTACACACCAACATTGTATTTACATGCTAAGGTCACTGCACATACACACCTAAACACACTAAGGGTCACTGCAGTTACATGCCTAAACACACTAAGGGTCACTGCAGTTACACGCCTAAACATGCTAAAGGTCACTGCAGTTACACATGTAAATGCCCTAAGGTTCACTGTGTTTACATGCCAACACTGCATTTACATGCCAAGAGTAACTGCAGTTACATGCCTAAACATGCTAAGGGTCATTGAAGTTACATGCCAACGCTGCATTCACATGCTAAGGATCACTGCACTAACATGCCAACACTGCATTCACACACTAAGGGTCAATGCAATTGTGCACCTAGACATGCTGGGGTCACTGCACTTACACACCAACACTGCATTTACATGCTAAGGCTCACTGCAATTACACACCTAAATACGCTAAGGTCACTGCACATTCATGTCAACAATGCACTTACATGCTAAGGGTCACTGCAATTACATGCCTAAAGACACTACGGGTCACTGCAGTTACATGCCTAAATATGCTGAGCTCACTGCATTTTCCCACCAACACTGCAATTACACACCTAAACACGCTAAGGTCACCGCACTTACATGCCAACACTGTGTCTACACGCTAAGGGTCACTGCAATTACACACCTCAACATGCTAAGATTGCTGAATTCACACACCTAAACACACAAAAGGACACTTCATTTACACACTAACACTGCATTTACACACTAAGGGTCACTGCACTAACATGCCTAACCATGCTAAAGTCACTGCACTTACATGAAAACACTGCATTTACGTGCTAAGAGTCGCTGCATTTACATGCCTAAACACGTTAAGATCACTGATACACCCATACACCCCTAAACACGCTAAGGATCACTGCACTAACACAACAACATTGCATTTACATGCTAAGGGTCACTGCAATTACACACCTAAACGCACTAAGGTCAAAGCACTAACATGCCAGCTCTGCACTTACATGCTAGGGGTCACTACATCTACATGCCTAAACACACTAAGGTTCACTGCATTTACACGCCCAAACATGCCACGGTCACTGCAATTACACACCAACACTGCATTTTCATGCTAAGAGTGAGTCACTGCAATTATATGCCTAAACATGCTAAGGTCACTGCACTTACACACCTAAACATGCTAATGTCCGTGCATTTACAAGCCAACACTACATTTACACGCTAAGGTCACTGCAGTTACACACCTGAACACGGTGAGATCACTTAATTCACATGCCTAAACATGCTAAAGGACCCTGCATTTACATGCCAACACTGCATTTACACACTAAGTGTCACTGCACTAACATATCTAAACACACTAAGGTCAGTGCACTTACACGCCAACACTGCATTTACTCACTGAAACACACTTGATCACTGAATTCACACCCCTAAACACGCTAGAGGTCACTGTATTTACACACCAACACTGTGTTTACACGCTAAGGGTCACTGCAATAACATACCAACACAGTGTTTACATTCTAAGGGTCATTGCAATTACACACCTAAACACATCTAAGTTCACTGTACTAACACACCATCACTGCATTTACACGCTGAGGGTCACTACATCTACATGCCTAAACACACTAAGGGTCACTGCATTTACACACTAAGGTCATTGAATTTACACACCTAAATACACTGTCACTGCACTTACACACCAACACCACATTTACATGCTAAGGATCACTGCACATACACGCCTCAACACACTAAGGGTCACTGCAGTTACACGCCTTAACACACTGTGGGTCAGTGCATTTACATGCCAACACTGCATTTATATGCTAAGGGTCACTGCACTTACATGCCTAAACGTGCTAAGAGTCATTGCATTTACACACCAACACTGCATTTACATGCTAAAGTCACTGTAATGACACGCTGACACTTCATTTACACTGCAAGATGATACAGCCACTGCATTATGATAGGCCCACAGTAAGATGATGGAGCCACTGTGGGATGATAGCCACAGAAAGATGATGGAGCCACTGCAGGATGATAAAGCTACTGCAAGATGATAGAGCCACTACAGGATGATAGAGGCACTTTGGGGTGATAGAGCCACGGCAAGATAATAGAGTCACTTCAAGATGATAGAGCCACTTTGGGGTGATAGAGCCACTGCAAGGTAATGGAGCCACTGCGGGATGATAGAGCCACTGCAAGATGATCCGGATGATAGAGCCACGGCAGGATGACAGAGCCACTGCAAGACAATAGAGCCACTGCAAGATGATAGAGCCATGGCAGGATGACAGAGCCACTGCAAGACAATTGAACCACTGCAAGATGATAGAGCCACTTGGGATTATAGAGCCACTACAAGGTAATGAAGTCACTGCAGGGTGATACTGCAAGATGATAGAGTCACTACGGGATCATAGAGCCACTGCAAGATGATCGGGATGATAGAGCCACTGCGGGATGATAGAGCCGCTGCAAGATGATAAAGTCACTGTGGGATTATAGAGCCACTCCAAGATGATAGAGCCAATGCAAGATGATGGAGCTACTGCATTATGCTAGAGCCACTGCAAGATGATGGAGCCACTGCATTATGATGGAGTTGCTACAAGATGACAGAGCCACTGCATTATGCTGGAGCAACTGTTAGATGATAGAGTCACTGCAAGATGATAGAACCACCACATTATGCTACAGCCACTGCATTATGACAGAGCCACTTCACTACAGTAATGGCACTAGAGACACATGCTAGATCCAGGGTACTAGAGCCACAGCAGTTTGCGCCAACTGGTGCTAGAGCCATGACAGTACATGGCAACGTGCGCTAGAGCCATGAAAGTTCACGCCAACTGGTGCTAGTTTCACGGCAGTTTGTGACAACTGGCGCAAGAGCCATGTCCAATCGCACCAACTTGTGCGAGAACCACGGCAGTTCATGTCACCTGGCGCTAGAGCCACAGCACTACAGCCATGCACTAGAGCCATGGTGCTAGAGCCATGGCAGTTTGCACCAAGTTGCGCTAGAGCCATGGCACTAGAGCCATCATTCTAGAGACACATGCTAGATCCATGGCACTAGAGCCACAGCAGTTCATGCCAACTGGGGCTAGAGCCATGGCATTTCACCCCAACTGGTGTTAGAGCCATAGCAGTTCATGCCCGCTGGCATTAGAGGCACGGCGCTAGAGCCACGGTGCTAGAGCCATGGCAGTTCACACCAAGGGAAGCTAGAGCCATGGTGCTACAACCATGGCACTAGAGACATGTGCTAGATCTGTTGCGCTAGAGCCCTGGCAGTTCATGCCAAATGGCGCTAGAGCCACAACACTGTGTGCCAACTGGTGCCAGAGCCACTGTGTTTACACGCCAAGGCTCACTGCATTGCCACACCAACAGTGCATTTACATGCTAAGTCACACTGCATTTACACACCAACACTACATTTGCACGCTAAAGGACACAGCATTTACACAGTAAGGTTCACTGCCTTGTGGTAGAGTAATTGCAAGATATTAGAGCCACTGCGTCATGCTAGAACCACTGCAAGATAATAGAGCTACTGCATTACACTAGATCCACTGCATTATGATAGAGTCACTGCAAGAAGATAGAACCACTGCATTACGATAGAGCCAATGCAAGATGATAGAGCCACTGCAAGATGATGGAACCACTGCATTGTGATAGAATGACAATGAAAGATAGAATGACTTAATGAAAGGTCCACTGCATTATGATAGAACCACTGCATTGTGATAGATCCACTGCAAGATGATAGAACCACTGAATTACACAAGATTCACTGCATTGCTACACAAAAAAGTGCTACTGGCTCTGCACTGGTGTGGAAAATACATGCTAGTGCCTCTGCATTGGCATGGAAAAACATGCCAGTCCCTCTGCATTGGTGTGAGAGCCATCGCAGTTCATGCCAATGGGTGCCAGAGCCATGGCATTTGAGTCATGGTGCTATAGCCACATGCTAGCGCCATGGCACTAGAGCCATGTGCTAGATCTATGACACTAGAGCCACTGCAGTTCGTGCCAACTGTCCCTACAGCCATGGCAGTTAATGCCAACTGGCATTAGAGCCATGGGCTAGAGCCATGGCAGTTTGCACCAAATGATCTAGAGCCATGGCACTAGAGCTGTGGTGCTAGAGACATACGCTAGATGTGGCACTAAAGCCATGGCAGTTCATGCCAACTGGTGCTAGGGCCATGGCACTAGAGACACATGCTAGATCCATGGTGCTAGAGCCACAGCAGTTTGTACCAGGTGCCGTTAGAGACACATGCTAGATTCATGGTGCTAGAGCCAGGGCAGTTTTCACCAAGTGATGCTAGAGCCACAGCACTAGAGCCATGGCACTAGAGACACATGCTAGATGTGACACTAGAACCAAGATAGTTTGCACCAATTAGCGCTAGAGCCACAATGCTAGAGCCATGGTAGCTCATGCCAAATGGTGCAAGAACCACAGCGCTAGAGCCAAGGCAGTTCATGCCAATGGGTGCCAGAGCCACTGCATTTACATGCCAAGGGTCACTGCATTTACACACCAACACTGCCTTTACATGCAAAGGCTCACTGCATCTACATGATAAGGCAACTGCATTTACATGCCACCACTGGTTTTACATGCTAAGTCATACTGCATCTACACACCATCACTGCATTTACACGCTAAGGCACACTGCATTTAAATGCCAGTGAGTATCCCCCAATGCATTTATATGCCAAAATATTTTACACACTAAGGAGCACTTCATTTACATGCCAAAACATGCTAAGGAACAAATGCACTAGTGGCACTGCATTAGCACAAAAAATGCCCTAGTGGCACTGCATTGCTGCTCAAAAACATGGTAGTGGGACTGCATTGGCATGCTAAAAGTGTGCTAGTGGCACTGCATTGGTGAAAAAATGTGCTAGTGCCACTTCATTGGCACCAAAAAAATGCACTAATGGCCCTGCATTGGCATCAAAAACATGCTAGTTGCATTGCATTGGCATGCAAAATGCGCTAGTGGGACGGCATTGGCACAAAAAACGTGCTACTGGCACTGCATTGGCACACAAAAAATGCGCTAGTGACACTGCACTGGCACAAAAAAATGCACTAGTGACACTGCATTTGTGCCAAAAACGTGCTAGTGGCAGTGCCCTGGTGTGCAATAAATACACTAGTGGCACTGCATTTGTGCAAAAAACATGATAGTGGCACTGTATTGGTGTGAAAAAATGCACTAGTGGCACTGCATTGGTGCAAAAAACACACTAATGGCACTGCATTGGAGTGCCAAATCGTGTTAGTAGCATATCATTGGCACGCCAACCCATGCTAGTGGCACTGCATTTAGACCCCCAAACACACTAAGGAGCCCTCCATTTACATTCCATCACTGCATTTACATGCCAAGACACACTTGTGAGCACTGCATTTACACACCAAGACACACTAGAGAGCACAGCATTTACATGCCAGGGAGTTTCTCTTCCCTGCATTTACACATTTATTTATTTGGGTCTCCTCCTGTTTTTTGTTCATTAACCTGACTAAAGCTCTATCAATTTTTTTTATCTTTTTAAAAAGCCAAATTTTTGTAATATAATCTTTAGTGTTTTTTAGGGTTTCAATTTTAGTTATTTCTACTTTCCTCTTTATTATTTCTTTTCTTCTATTACTTTTGGGTTGGTTTGGCCCTGATTTTATAGTTCTCTGAGGTGTATTCTTAGGCTGTTTGAAGCTTTTTTGATGTAGGCACTAATCATTATAAACTTTCCTCTTATTACTGCTTTAGCTATATCCTACAGATTTTGATATGTTGTGTTTTAATTTTCATTTGTTTTGAGAAGATTTTTAACTTCCTTCTTCATCTCTTCAATGACCTAGTGTTCATTCAGGAGCACATTGTTTAATTTCCATGTGTTTGTATAGTTTCCAATGTCCCTCTTGCTTCTATTTCATGGTCAGAGATGAAATGGTTGGTATGATTGGTATGATTTCAGGTTCCCTCTGGTCCAGGGTGGGTTCAGACATGGCATCCAGAAACTGAGACCTGGACTCCCGGGGTTCAGGAGTCTGCTTGATCCTTGATTTTACTGTGGATGATCTGGTACCCAAGTTGCAAAACAAAACCTTCTGAACTTTTCCTTTCTCTTTCCCCAAGTGGAATAAGACTCCCTGGGCCACACTGCCATTGAGGGAGGTGCGACACAGGCAGGCTGCCACTGCTGGTGTCTCACTGGTGTCACATGCATCTAAATTCTACTGACACTGAGACATTACAGCCACAGGAATTGTCCTGGGACTGCAGCCTTGGTGGCCAGCTGCACCCTTTTTGATAGCTGGTGCTGAGGCTAACTGTAACTCAGGTTTCAGAGTGGAGGATTCCCTGCAGCTGGGCTGGCTCCATGGCCAGTGGCAGAATTTTTCCCTGTGCTGAGTCCCCTATGCCAGGGAAGCCCTGAGCTTCAATGCTAAGTTCCACAATTACCTCACACAGATTCTCTCTCTGTGCTGGGGGAATGAGGCAGGTAGAGGGAGTGTAGGCAATGCAAGACTGTCATTTCTGCCCTCTTCAGCAACTCTTTCCTTGATATAATGTTAAAACCAGCTAATCTGATCACTCACCGAGTTTTGGTTCTTCTGAAGCACTTGGTTGTGCGGATAGTTATTGAGTTTGGTGTTCATGCAGAGAGACCATCGCTGGAGGTTTCTATTTGGTCATCTTGCTCCACCTCCCTAAATACAACCTTAATTGCCATGTAATGGCCTAATACTATGATCAGATTGTTCAAGCGTACAATCCTCTGAACCCAAACAAATCAGCCACATGCATTAAAATGCACCATCAGAAGTAAGATAGTGCCCTCGAGAATATTAACTGATAGGTGCCCATAAAAGCTAAGGGCTAAATATAGGGACTTTTATGAGCCCTGTTAAGCTGGTAGAGGGGACTGACTTGATCAGCTGGGGAAGACTTTGGCTCCTGGAACTGCTGACTCCAATGATCAATGTTCTCCTTGGAAGGCATCTCAAGGATGAAAACCTGTTCACTTTTCTTTATTATATCTTTCAGTCAATTTTTTGATGGGTGTAGTGAATGCATATAGTTTCATTTCATTTGGGCATCCATTTTAACTATAGGTTGGACTTTCTCACACTATAACAGAAGCAGGGCTCAGTCACCCTGATGCAGCTTCCAGTCCAAACTTTTTCCTCACCCCTGAGTTCCTCGATATGGTCGATTCAAATATCTGCCTTATATAATAGTTCCCTGGTGACCACTTACCCATGGCACAACTAGGTACAGACTGTTCCACTGGCCCTCACACCCCACATGGACAGTGCAGGTAAGCTACAGTGACCACCTCACAATCTCCCTTGGACATTGTGCCTGCCTTCTTCAAACCCATCAATTAAAACTTCCATGGGGTCTCAGGGCCCGTATCTCAGTGGTTAGGGAACCAGCCACATGTACCAAGGTTTAAGGGTTCAAACCTGGCCCGGGGCCTGCTAAACAACAATGACAACAACAACAACAAAAAAGCCAGGTGTTGTGGTGGGTGCCTATAGTCCTAGCTACTTGAGAGGCTATCACTTAAACCCAAGAGTTTGAGGTTGCTGTGAGCTGTGACACCACGGCACTCTACCAAGGGTGACATAATGAGACTCTGTCTCCAAAATAATAATAATAATAATAATAATAATAAAACTTCTATGGGATGCCTGTTTGGATAATGGCCCCAGTGATCCATTTTGGATAATGGATCCCCTTTCTCTCCCTGCCTGCCCTCTCAGACCTGCCTGGGTATGGCCCCCACATGTGCCATGTACCCCCCAGGACCTGTAAGTAATACAGTCTTTATTTCCATCTTGTGTTTCTCCTAATCATTGAAGGGGTACTCTCCATCTTAAAGATCCTAAGTCAAAACAATGGGGCCACACAGGCAGGGTTGATTTCAAGTTTGAATTCAAAGATATTATGAAGTATTTTGCCTGAGGAAGAATTTTAGACTTCTCGGTCATTTATCCAGAGGCTAAATTCAGATTGAGAAGCTTTATTAAGCCCCAACTATGAGTGTGGGCAAAGGAAAATGTGGTCAGTGGCCTCAGAGGAATCGGCATATTAACCATCTTAAAGGAGCTTAAAACAATTCCGTGTGGGTTAATGGGTACAATTAACACCAAAATTAGACACCATATGTAAGTAATTGAGGCTATTTAACATTGTTATTGACTATACAAATCTCTGGACTGTGGATTAGGCAGTCTCACAATTCATTAGAGAATGTAATTAGCAAGACTTGATTGGATTTCATTATTGGCTCCAGAGCAGATTTGTATGGGAAACACCTTGGTGGGCAGTTTTCTGAGACAAATGCCTAAGTGACCATCATTTCAATGCCTGGCTTTAAGTGAGTGATTATGCATTTTCAGATACAAATTCAGTGTATCAAGTTAAACTCAACTTTCATACAATTCTTTCTCCCCACTTCTCTCCAATCTTCAGTGACCATCTTCTGCTCTGCCACATTAAATGGCCTCTTCTGCCCAACCTACAGGTCCTTTATAATCTCCCACCACCATGTGCTTTGGCTGGTGTCAGTGTTGGCCTCATTATCCATGATATGGACTGAGTTCATTTCCTCTTTATCACTAAACTTTTCCATGGTTGACACCTGTCAATCACTGGACGAAGAATCATTTATTAAGAGAAAGGAAGTCAGAGGTAAAGAAGTGTACAGTAGAGAGATGGAGAAGGGATGAATATTTGGATCTGTAAGGATGGCCACTCTGGTTTGAATGTGTTCTCCAAAGTTCATGTGTTGGAAACTTATTCCCAGTGAAATGATGTTGGGATGTAGACTCTAATAAGAAGTGATTAGGGGTGGCGCCTGTGGCTCAAAGGAGTAGGGCACCAGCCCCATATGCTGGAGGTGGTGGGTTCAAACCCAGCCCTGGTCAAAAAACTGCGAAAAAAAAGAAGTGATTAGGTCTTGAGGTCTCTGCCCTTGCAAATGGATTGGTGTAGTTATTTTGGGAATGGGTTAGTTATCTCAAGTGGGTTATTAGAAAAGCAAGCATGACTTCTTCTTCCTCTTGTCCTCTCTTGCCCTCCACCCTGGTGATGGGGTGGTGCAGAAGGAAGGCCACATGCTGGTGCCATGACCTTGGACTGCCTGGCTCCCAGAACCAGAAGCCCAGTAAACATCTGTTTATTATAAATCAGATGCTGTTATAACAACATAAAACAGACTAAGACAAGGGCAGTTATAGTAAAAAGCTTTCCTGAAATCTAATTAGACTGACTCTTTGAGCAATGGTTTTCAGCTCTAGCTGACCATTAGAATTACTGGGGAGGATTTTTAAACTACTGCTGCTGTGGTTCTATATCCAGAGATTCTGCTTTTTTTTTTTTTTTTTAAGATAGGACACGGGTGTTTACATGTTTCGAGGTCTCCGGGTGATTCTAAAGTATGGCCAGGTTAATAACCACTCTTTAAGAGCAGTGCATCTCTGAGTATGATGTGTGTAAATCGCCAGGAGATTTTGTTACAGTGCAGTAGGCCTGGGGTGAGGCTTGAGATTCTGCATTTCTCAAAAGTTCTCAGGTGACATCATGCTGTTGGTCTGCGGCGCTCACAATGAATAGGTAGGCTGGAAATGTGAAGTGGGCCTGGCATACCTAGACTAAAACCATTTGGGATCCAAAAAGAAGTTAAGATAAGTCATCACTGCTGTTATACTGAGTTTTTACAAAACAGGATGATGATGTTGATGGTAATGATAATTGTATAGCTGGATAAATATAATTCAAGTTTCCCCAGACCTCACCACTCTCTGAGTATAAATAAGGTCTCAGGTTTACAGTATGTTTACAGCATTTACTCAAATTTCTCCTGCTCATTACTCTCTCTGCATATCATGGAAACACTAGCTCCCTCTCTTTAAGGCTTACTCAATTCTTTCTTTCTTTCTTTTTTTTTTTTTTGAGGCAGAGTCTCACTTTGTCACCCTAGGTAGAGTGCCATGGCATCATAGCTCACAGCAACCTCAACCTCTTGGGCTCAAGCAATGCTCTTGCCTCAGCCTCCCAATAAGCTGGGACTACAGGTGCCCACCACAACACCCAGTGTTGTTTTTCTTTTGTGACTGGGCTAGGAGGTCCCACTCTTGTTCAGGCTGGTCTCGAACTCCTGCAATCCACCTGCCTCAGCCTCCCAAAGTGCTAGGATTACAGGTGTGAGCCACTGGGCCACACACTCCGTTATTTCTAGGAGTTTCTGAGAGTCTCTCACTTCACTTCAACAAGACTCTTCTCGGGGTCTTCAGCTCACTATCAACTTTGTTCATGCTCAAAGCTTAAGACACCACTGGAAGGGGTATGACTGCCATTGCTGCTATACCTTCACTGATAGCCCTGCTACCCACTCTAAAGGTACTGTCTCCTAGTGTCTCAACTGTAAAGGCACTATCCCTCAGTGTCCCAAAAGCTGCCGAGCCTTGCGAGGCCAGAACAGGGCTCCTTTCCTGAGATGAAGCCCCAGCACAGCCCCCAGAGCAGTGGGTAGACACTTCCCAGCCACACCCTATGCTGAAGCTGCCCAGCCTATTCCTGCTGTGTCTGCCCAAGTCTCCAGAAATGGCAACAGCTTCTACCTGCAGGGGATCCTTAGGCCTAATCTATGGGCTGGCAAAGGAATAACATTGCATCTGTCTTGTATAGGAGGAAGAATACAGGTTGGTTCCAAACTGAAATATGTGTCTCCTGGAATTGGGTTTCTTACCTAAAGAAGTATAGAAATAGGGGCAAGATAGCCAATGATTATAAATTCTGTAGGACAGCGATTCCAAATTTTCCCAGTTTTTTGAGTGGGAAAATCATCCTTTTATTATTATTATTATTTCAAGATACATCTGGAAATTAAAATTCAGACAGTATGGAGATAAAGTCTTTCCCCTTATTTCTAGCCCAACAGTTAACCTGTTTTGACTTTTTTGGTCTAACGAGTCCTTTCATGGTGACCTTTTTAGCTTTAAGCTTAGTTTGCTGATACCTCTGATTCATGATTTCTTGGTTTTAAGCACTATCTGCTAATGGTCATAGTGAAGGATGAGAAATTCATTTCACTTACATACCCTCATTTTCCCACCCCGTGCTCCTGAATTCACTGGCTTCATTTCCTTAATGACTGGCTCTTATTTTGGCTGCCTTTATAACTTTAAATAATGTGCTTAAGCTTCTCTTTCTCTATCCGTAATCTTTAAATATTGTTACTTCATTTATCAACATGTAAGATAAGGAATGTTGTGCCCTGAAATATTTCTCCACTTATCCTCCCCTCTCTTCCTCCCAAATCTTGTTAGCTGTGTTATTTTTTTAAGGTTTATCTAAATGAAGAGCAGAGTTTAAAAAGTTATATTTAACCAAACATGGTTTAATGAAGACCCAGGATGGGTTGACTGGATGCACAGAATAGGAGATCTAAATTTACCGCACTGCCACTCAAATTCATGCCACTTAAAGGAGATATGTAAGAGTCAAAGTCAATTACTCTGGATTTCACTAGGTTTAGTTTGCTTTGATTTAGAATCTATTGTACAATTTCTTTTCCCTTAGTGTTTTAAAATTATCTTCTTTCTCGGAAAGCTCAATTCAATTTGAGATGAGGGGAAGGAGAAGAAGGGAGGGGGAAAAGAGAAGGGCATTGGTGTGCTCCCACCTAATGGGCACAATGTGGGAGCATAGGGCACACCTCTGGGGGTGGGACACAGCTACAACAGGAGCTCTACCTAACAAATGCAAGCATTGTGACCTAATTCTTTGTACCCTCAAATTAACTTAAAATTAAAAAAAACTTCTTTCTTTTTGACAGAACAAAAGAACTACTCTATTACTAATATCTTCCCACCATGTAATGCTTTCTGAGCACTGTACATGAATATAGACTGAATTCCTTCTAACCCATTTACAAAGAATTTATCCTGGGAGTTCTGTTTAATTAGTTAACTGTTCTCAGAGGTTATGTCATCTCTTTCTTCAATTTATTTTTTCCTTTTGCTGCTGTAAATCTTTAAGTTACTTTTTCAAAAAAAGTACTTACATGAGTTATTATATGTCCCCAAATAGATTTTTGCATATCTGGGGTTTTGCATGTGTGAAAATATACCATATTATGCTCCCTAATACTTGATTAATATCTTGGGTAATTCTACATTCAAAATAATTTTCCTTCAAAATTTGGAGAGCATTTCTTTACTGCTTTCTAGAATTCAGTATCCATAAAAGATGGCAGGGATTAAGAGCTCTAAGCCAGACTGTTGGGTGCAAATCTCTTTCTGCCACTGGCTGTATGTCCATGGATAACTTCCTTGGTATTCTCATCTGCAAGATGGTAATAAGAGTAGTTAACTCATAGGACTATTGTGAGGCTTAAATTAACTAATATATGTTGAGTGTTTAAAATAGCTGCTCATATATAGTAAGCTCTAAAAATGGGCATTAGCTCCATCAACCCATGAATGGATCAACTAATTGTATATGTATCAACTAATTATATATGGAATACTACTCAGCCATAAAAAGATGGAGACTTTAAATATTTTATATTTACCTGGATAGAGTTAAAACATATCCTTCTTAGTAAAGTATCCCAAGAATGGAAAAATAGATATCCAATGTACTCAATACTAACATGAAACCAACATATAAATAGTTATATGTTCGTATGAACTACTGTTCATACAACACAAATATAGTCTACTACGGGGGGGGGGAAGGGGGAGAACAGGGGAAGGAGGGAAGATAATTGGCAGAAGGAGGGAGGGCATTTGAGGGAGCTCACCTAATAAGCACAAATCATATAACATACCCCCTGGATGAGGGACTCTTTTATAACTGGAATTTTACCTCCGAAGTGAGAATGGGGTGGGGGAGAGATGGCTGACAGGCACCAACCTCTGACAGAAGCTCCCATCCAGAGGGAAGGATAATGTCCAGAAAATGCCCAATAAAGTTAAAGATTGGGAACCCAGCCAGGAGAGGAGTGATATCTGCAGGACACCTCTGAGGAGGCAAGTTGAGACTCCAAGAAAGCAATCTACAGGTACATAATACATCCCAAAGGAAAAGTGTCCATCCCTTCCCCCAAGAAAGTTGTAGTTTTCTCTTTGTTTTCTCTTCATCAGCTCCTGTAAGTTTTCTACAGGCGAGCAGTGAACTGAGGACCTATTATCTCACTCCACGTGTGAGAACCACAGGAAAGGGGGTCTACTCCCCTAGAGGGACCCTGCTGAGATTCTAAACACTCTCTCACCTGGTAGAAAAACTGAACAAATGTTTTCACTGCCATTTTGAATTTCCAGTCCACCCTTCCCCCCTTGCCTACAGAGACAGTGAGGGGGAATACAAGAGCAGCATCCCCCAACCCTGAGAGACCAAGCACCCAGTCCCAGTCCTGGTCCTGCAGCCGAAGACCTGCTAGACCATGTGCATTCCGCAGGTGGCAGTGGAGGAGTCCTCCATTCTAGGCACCCACACAGGAGGCCCCAGAACTGCTTGCTAGAGCCACGTGTACACCACAGGCAGCAGTGGAGAAGTCCACTGCTCCAGGTGGGCCCAGAACTCCTTGCTAGAGCCATGCATGCCTTGCGGGGGCTGGTGAAAGAACTGCCTGCTAGAGCCGTGCACACCCTGCGGGTGGCAGTGGAAGAGTCCCCAGCTCCGGGAGGCCCCAGAACTGCTTGCTAGAGCCACACAAAACCCGCAGGTGGCAGTGGAGGAGTCCCCCACTCCAGGCAGGCCCAGATCTGCTTGCTAGTGCCTTGGGCGTCCTGTGGGTGACAGTAGAGGAATCCTTCATTCTGGGCAGGCCCAGAACTGCTTGCTAGAGCCATGTATGCCCTGTGGGGGCTGGTGAAGGAGTCCTCCGCTCTGGCTCAGAACTGCTTACTAGAGCCCTGTGTGACCTGCAGGCAGCAACGAAGGAGTCCTCCACTCCAGGCAGGCCCAGAACTGTTTGCTAGAGCTATGCGCATCCCACAGGCAGAGGACGAGTTCCCCGCTCCAGCTTCCCACACCAGAAGGGCCCAGATCCACGTGCTAGTGCCACATGTGTCCCATGGGCTGCGGCGGAGGAATCCTCCACTCTGGGCAGGCCCAGAGTGCTTGCTAGAAGCACATGTGACCTGCAGGCAGCAGCAGAGGAGTTCCCCGCTCCAAGCACCCACACTGGGAGGGCCCAGAACTGCTTGCTAGAGTTGCATGTGGTGGAGGAGTTCCCTGCTCCAGGCACCTGCACCAGGTGCGCCCAGAACTGCCAGAGCTGTACGCTCCTGGCATCCCCTGCCAACTGCCTGGGAACTACAAGAGGACAGTCAGCTGAGAGGGAAGCATACTAGAATGGTAGTACCCTGAGGCAAAGAGCAGCAACCACAGAAATGGGAACAACAAGGCCCACAACCCTGAGGCTCTTCCGGACAGACACGCTCTGCATCTCGGGGCAACCAAAAGAAGCCAACATCATCTCTGGTGGAGGCCACAGACTGAACGGTTCTGGTACAGTCTCCACATGGTATACATTCAGCATGGGGCAGAATCAGCGGAAAAACTCTGGTAATTCAAATAACCAGAGTAGATCAACTCCCCCAAGGAAGGATGGGGCAGATGCAATTGAAGATCCCATCCATGAACAGATGGCTAAGATGTAAGAAATTGAGTTTGGAATTTGGATAGCAAATAAGATTAACAGAATGGAAGAAAGGAGGGAATTAGAATTTCAAGAAATTATTCAAAAGATGTCTCAAGAATTCAATGATTTCAAAGATAAAATGACCAAAGATTTTGAAACATTGAGGCAAGAGTTTGCAGCCCTCAAAGATCTGAAAGAATGGAGAGCAAAAATGGATCTTTCTCTCACAGAGTTCTAGGATAATTTGAAGAAAACTAATATTCACCTTATAGGAATCTCTGAAGGTGATGAAGTTGCTTCACAAAACATAGAGGCTCTTCTTCATGAAATTATGAAAGAGAACTTGCCAGACATGCCAAGAGATTCTGAAATTCAGAGAGCAGAAAGTTTCAGAATCCCAGCACGACTCAACCTGAACAAGACATCCCCCAGGCACATCATAATTAACTTCACTAAAGTTAAAATGAAAGAGAAAATTCTGAAAGCAGTTAGACACAAGAAAACCATAACCTACATGGGGAAGAGTATTAGAATGACTGCAGATCTCTCTGCTGAAATCTTTCAGGCTAGAAGAGGATGGTCATCGGCTTTTAATCTTATAAAACAAAATAACTTTCAAGCCAGGATCCTGTATCCAACTAAACTGAGTTTCATCTACGATGGAGAAATTAAATACTTTAACGACATTCACATGTTGAAGAAATTTGCCATAACTAAGCCAGCTCTGCAGGAAATTCTCAAACCTAACCTCCATAATGACCAGTGCAATCCTCCACCACAAAAGTAAACTCACTCAGAAACTTTTGATCAAATTCCAACCTCCACAGTGCAAAAGGATTAAAAATGTCTACTGGACTTTTGAGCAAGTCGATGCCCAGAATTTTACCAGGCTTATCAATCATTTCAATCAATGAGAATGTCTTAAATTGTCCTCTAAAGAGGCACAGATTGGCTGATTGCATACTGAAACTCAGACCGGACATCTGCTGTATTCAAGAATTGCATCTTACTTTAAAAGATAAATATAGACTCAAAGTGAAAGGATGGTCATCTATATTCCAGGCAAATGGAAAGCAGAAAAAAGCAGGTGTTGCAATTATTTTCTTTAATTAATTTTTATTTATTTTTTATTTTTTTTATTAGGTGTTAGAATTCTATTTGCAGATACAATATGCTTTAAACTAACAAAAGTAAGCAAGGATAAGGATGGTCACTTTATATTTGTTAAGGTAATACACAATATGATGAGATCTCAATTATCAATATCTATGCACCCAACCAGAATGCACCTCAATTTATGGGAGATACTCTAATAGGCATGAGGTACTTGATTTCTCCCAGTGCCATCATAGTCAAATATTTTAATACTCCTATGGCAGTGTTGGGTAGATCCTCCAATAAGAAGCTTAGCAAAGAAATTTTAGATTTAAATTTAACTATTCAACTTTTGGACCTAACAGACATCTACAGAACATTTCATCCTAACAAAACAGAATACACATTTTTCTCACTTGTCCATGGAACATAATCCACAATCAATCACATTCTAGGTAATAAGTCTAATCTCAGTAAGTTTAAAAGAATAGAAATTATTCCATGCATCATCTCAGACCATCATGGAATAAAAGTTGAACTCAGTAACAACAGGAATGTGCAGACTCATACAAAAACATGGAAGCTAAATAACCTTATACTGAATAATACACAGGTCAGAGACGAGATCAAGAAGGAAATTACCAAATTTTTAGAACAAAACTATAATGATGACAAGAGTTATCAGAACCACTGGGATACTGCAAAGGCAGTCCTAAGAGGGAAATTTATAGCTCTGCAAGCCTTCCTCAAGAGAACGGAAAGAGAGGAAGGTAACAACTTAATGGGACATCTCAAGCAATTGGAAAAGGAAGAACATTACAATCCCAAATCTAGCAGAAGAAAAGAAATAACCAAAATTAAAGCTAAAATAAAAGAATTATACAAGAGATCAATAAATCAAAAAGTTGGTTTTTTGAAAAGGTCAATAAATAGATAAACCTTTGGCCAAACTAACCAAGAAAAAAATAGTAAAATCTCTAATCTCATCAATCAGAAATGGTAAAGATGAAATAACAACAGATCCTTCAGAAATCCAAAAAAATCCTTAGTGAATGTTACAAGACACTTTATTCCCAGAAATATGAAAATATTAAGGAAATTAACCCATACTTGGAAGCATGCCACCTTCTAATACTTAGCCAGAAGGAAGTAGAAATGTTGAACAGGCCTATATCAAGTTCTGAAATAGCATCAACTACACAAAATCTTTCTAAAAAGAAGAGCTCAGGACCAGATGACTTCACATCAGAATTCTACCAAACCTTCAAAGAGGAACTAGTACCTGTATTACTCAACCTTTTCCAAAATCTAGAAAAAGAAGGAATACTATCCAACACATTCTATGAAGCAAACATCGCTTTGACAGCCAAACCAGGAAAAGACCCAATAAGAAAAGAAAATTACAGACCAATATCACTAATGAATATTGATGTGAAAATATTCAACAAGATCCTAACAAACAGAATCCAGCAACACAGCAAACAAATCATACACCATGTCCAAGTGGGTTTTATCCCAGGATCTCAAGGATGGTTCAACATACGTAAATCTATAAATATAATTCATCACATAAACAAATTAAAAAACAAAGACCATATGAGTCTCTCAATTGATGCAGAAAAAGCTTTTGATAATATCTGGCATCCCTTCATGATTAGAACACTTTAAAAAATTGGTATAGAAAGGACATTTCTTAAACTGATAGAGGCCATCTACAGCAAACCCACAGCCAAGATTATATTGAATGGAGTTAAATTTAAATCATTTCCACTCTGATCAGAAACCAGGCAAGGGTGCCCACTGTCTCCATTGCTCTTTAACATTGTAATGGAAGTTTTAGCCATTGCAATTAGGGAAGAAAAGGTGATCAAGGGCATCCATATAGGGTCAGAAGAGATTAAACTTTCACCTCTCACAGATAATATGATTGTATATCTGGAAAACACCAGGGATTCAACTACAAAACTCTTAGAAGTGATCAAGGAATACAGCAGTGTCTCAGGTTACAAAATCAACACTCATAAATCTGTAGCCTTTATGTACACCAACAGCAGCCAAGCTGAAAAAGCAGTCAAGGGCTCTATCCCATTCACAGTAGTGCCAAAGAAGAGGAAATATTTGGGAGTTTACCTAACAAAGGATATGAAAGATCTCTATAAAGGTAACTATGAAACTCTAAGAAAAGAAATAGCTGAAAATGTTAACAAATAGAAAAATATACCATGCTCATGGCTGGGAAGAACAAACATTGTTAAAATGTCCATATTACCCAAAGCAACATATAATTTTAATGCAATCCCTATTAAAGCTCCACTGTCATATTTTGAAGATCTTGAAAAAATAATACTTCATTTTATATAGAATAAGAAAAACCTCGATTAGCCAAGACATGACTCAGGAATAAAAACAAAGCAGGAGGAATCACGCTACCAGAACTCAGACTATACTACAAATCCATAGTGATCAAAACAGCATGGTACTGGCACAAAAATAGAGAGGTAGATGTGTGGAACAGAATAGAGAGCCAACAGATGAATCCAGCTACTTACTGTTACCTGATCTTTGACAAGCCAATTAAAAACATTGAGTGGGAAAAAGATTCCCTATTTAACAAATGGTGCGGGGCAAATTGGCTGGCAACCTGTAGAAGACTGAAACTGGATCCCCACCTTTCACCATTAACTAAGATAGACTCTCACTGGGTTAAAGATTTTAACTTAAGACATGAAACCATAAAAATACTAGAAGAAAGTGTAGGGAAAACACTTGAAGAAATCAGCCTGGGCGAAAATTTTATGAGGAGGAACCCCCAGGCAATTGAAGCAACATAAAAAATATATTACTGGGACCTGATCAAACTAAAGAGCTTCTGCACAGCCAAGAACACAGTAAGTAAAGCAAGTAGACAGTCCTCAGAATGGGAGAAGATATTTATTTGCAGGTTATGTCTCTGACAAAGGTTTAATAACCAGAATCCATAGAGAACTCAAATGTATTAGCAAAAAGAGAACAGGTGATCCCATCTCAAGGTGGGCAAGGAACTTGAAGAGAAATTTCTTTAAAGAAGATAGGCACATGGCTTACATATATATGAAAAAATGCTCACACTCCTCAATCATCAGAGAAATGCAAATCAAAACTACTTTGAGATATCACCTAACTCCAGTAAGATTAGCCCATATCACAAAATCCCAATACCAGAGATGCTGGCATGGATGTAGAGAAAAGGGAACACTTCTACACTGTTGGTGGGATTGCAAACTTATACGTTCCTTTTGGAAAGACGTCCGGAGAATACTTAGAGAACTAAAAATAGACCTGCCATTTGATCCTTCAATTCCTTTATTAGGTATATATCCAGAAGACTAAAAACCACATTACAACAAAGATATTTGTATCAGAATGTTTATTGCAGCCCAATTCATAATTGCCAGGTCATGGAAGAAGCCCAAGTGCCCATCAATCCACGAATGGATCAACAAACTGTGGTACATGTACACCATGGAGTACTATGCAGCCATAAAAAAGATGGAGACTTT
>CAUYQV010038123.1:0-13893 GCA_963574575.1 Galagoides demidoff
ACGTTTTAAAACAATAACTGAGAAAATGACATGAAGGCTGTGTTGATCAGTTTGATGGAAGTATTTTGGATTGCATGCGAAAACCCCACACTGTACCCCAGAAGTGCATTAATGTACATAGTTACCATTCAATAAAAAAAATTAAAAAAACAAAACAAAACAAAACATCACCCCAAAGTGGAAAACAGAGTATACTATGTGCTTTGAACTTCTTTCAAAAATAATTTAATTAATTTCTTTAAAAATGTTCACAGCACACGTAAGAGCCTCTCCCAGCACAGCAGTAGAGACCACAGCTCTAGACGGTTTCCACACCGTCCTCCGCCCTGAGGTTTACCTTTACCTTCACTTTCTCTCCACAGAGCACGGCTGCTCTCTAATCCCTAGAGTCCCAGACTGTCATTGCCGCAGGGGACCCTGGAGATTTTCCCTGGCTGCTTCCAATCTTGAGTCTCCAGATGGCAGACTTCAAGCTACTTCCAATGTTCAGAAATATCTAGTTAAATCCCAGCACTGTGGGGTTTGTACCACTCAAATAGAAAGTTAAAAAAAAGTATTATTTGACAAATGCTATTTGTTTAGTAGATAGACAGTTTCCTAAGATTTGGCCCACGGTGGGGTAAGCGAAGAAGGAAACAAATGATTAAGAAAGGGTTTTCGCTGAAGGCTGTCGGAAATAACCCCGATTCGCTCTTGTGGGCCGTTTTCTAGGTGACTTAACGGATGTCCACCCCGAGGAAAGGTGAACGCAAATTAAGCTTTGTGGTTTGGAAAGCTGAAGTTGTCTGACTAGTCCACATTTCCAGTGTTAATAAAGAATTTATTTTTGTCCAGGCATCTTCTTCCACTTTAATAGGACTATTATACATTTCTGCTTTTCTGTAAGTTCTGCCCTTTGGTTCAAGTTCTCTGGGGCTTCACACAAAGGCTTGTATCCCTCTTCCAAGCCAGGCCCCTCATGCTCAGGGCTGTGACAGTGAGGGACTGACTTTGAGGTGGTGAGGTGGTGGCACCAGAGATGATGAGATGGTCCCCTCAGCTCAGCACCAGGGCTGTGATTGAAAGTCAGCCACTGTCTCCACGAGGCCCATGTGGCTCTCTGTCATCTGACCCTCTGTTCACTGCCTAGAACTTTGAATTTCAGAACTTTGCCTAGTTCTAGTTCACTGTCTAGAACTTTGAAATTCAGACAAGCCTAAGCACGTAAATTTCTGCCTATGCTCTTGGCTCTTTTTCTCTAGAATGTTCTCTTTCCCCAGAAGCTTTCCATGACTTAAAAGGATCGAATAAAGTCCTCTGATAATGCTTCCATCACAGGCTGGGTGTTTTCTGGCATGTGACATTCAGCTGTTATTGACATTTATTTCTCTCTCTTTCTTTTTTTTTTTTTTTTGGACTTGTTTCCCTTTTATTATACACATATTTTCTTTTTTTTTTAATTAATTGATTTCTGTATATATTGATGCAAACATGGGGTACATTATGCTGTTTCATATACAATTTGAAACACCTTCATCAAGCTGGTTAACATTCTCTCTCTTTCTTCATTAGGACTGTGGGTTCTTAATGGCCAAGGCTGATGTTTCAGTGTCTTAGCCTCCAGGTCTGGTGCTCGATTGGGACAATAGTGGGTGTCCAGGGAAATGAATGAATGAATGAACACCCCCTTCTCCCCCCTGCATTCACTCACAGAGAGACCCACTAGCCTTGGGCAGGCCCTTCCTGTGGTTCATCCAGGCCTACTCGACATTCTCAGTATATGTTCTGTGTTTATCAGGGCAGTGAGAAGTGGGCAGTTGATAAGGAGGGGAAATGAGGTGAGGGAGAAGAGCCCATAGGGAAGAGGCAGTCACTTCAGAGCCAAGAACTTCATGTGCCTGATGAGGAAATGGAGACCAAAAGGTATGTGATTTCCTCAGCTCACACAGTGGAGGCTGGAAAGTGCTTTCCTGGCTGCTGGCCCTGGGTCTTCCCAGCACCTCATGAATAATCCAGCAAGCACATCTTTAACACGGAGAAAAACATACTGGCCCGTTTCCAAAGACAACAACCTCATCGTCAGGGTCATTGATTAAAATTAAAAACAATAAAATTATTCCTGATTTGAACGCAGCCCCTCGCTTGGAGCGGTGACTCAGGCTAATTTCGCAGGCGGCTTGTTTCCCTTTGAGAGTTCTCATCCGATCTGTTCCCTGCCTCCCACATTGCATAAGGGGTAATAATGAATTCCCTGACTGGATCCCAGCTTCCTGAGGCCCAAAATAATCACTGTTCTGTTTTCCATGGGAGATGAAGATATATATTAGGATTTTAACATTCTTTGAATATCCACTTTTAAAACAGGAGACATCCGTGGCAGGTGGGGCTTGCAAATGATATTTCTAATCAGACGTTCATCCAAACAGTAATTAACTTTAGGAGGGTAAAGGCCCCAGAGGCTTCTCTGAAAAGACTTCCTCACTCTCCACCGTCCCCGGGAGTGCTGTTTTTTCCTTGCCCGCCCCCCTCCACCGCGTGGCAGAGCCCAGGGACGATGAGGAGCAGGCGCTGCTGATAAGCGTGCGGGTCGCATGTGGTGACTCAGAGCGGTGGGCACAAAGCCTTTCTTCCGCCTGTCCTCTCCCCACCCCGATTCCAGAATCCCGAAGGCTGTGTTTTGTCATGTTTGGAAATTGCTCAGGGCTCTGCCAGGCTTTTCAGTTTTGTCTGGCCTTCTGCCTTGGCTTCTGTGCCATTCCTTTTAGGAAACCCAAGGGAAGGGAAATTAGGAATCTGATTCTAAATTCAAAGAGACATGAGCTTAAGCCTGGGGTCTGCTGCTTCCCGGCTGTGCACCTGCTGGCTGCAGCCACTTTCTGAATCTGAGTGTCCTACCTATGACCCGGGTGGTTATAGGACTGCGGGGATGATGCAAAGATAACGTCCCAAGAAAGCACTCAGTGTCTTCTTCCTAGAAGTCTCCCAGCAGAATATTTATATTATGCTCTATCTAGATCTTGTCTCTGTTTGACAAAACCAAGTTTGGGTATAGTTGGGCTACCACAATAGTTGTTCCTAGGGCTGCTGAATGAAAATGAATTGTCTCACCTTTCTGAAAGCCGGAAGTCCCACATCAAGGCACTTCCAGGGCTGTGCTCCCTCTGACACCAGCAGGAGAATCCCTCCTGGCCTTTTCCCATCTCCATGGGTTTGCTGGCATCACTGCCATTCTCGGCCCTGTGGCCGCACCACTCCCATGTCTGCCTTTGTTAACCCACGGAGTTGTCCCTGTGGGTCTCTGTCATCACATGGCCACTTTCTTATAAAGACAGGAGTTGTGAGTTTAACTTAACTAAATACATCTGCCTGGACTCTATTTCCAGAACATAGACTACATTCTTAGGTACTCGGGATTAGAAATTCAACATACATTTGGAGACACAATTCAGCCTGCAACAGGTGACTACTGAGCTATATGCTAAAAATATTTGTCTGTTCAGTCGATGTCCAGCACAGACTTTGGCCTGTACAGAATGGCAGTCTCGTAGCTGACAGGAAACACCATTTATTTCACTTAGTTCCCTTTTCCAGTCCTTCCCCTTCCTTCCAAGCCTCCCAGCCACTATCCTCACTGTCCAACCTGTCACTCCACCCAGCGGCAGAGCTCGCTCCCGACTGCCTTCTTTCTAGAACAATCACCTGTCTAGGCCAGTCATCTCGTTATTTAAAGGACAAAAGTCTAATTCCTCCTTTTCCCCCCAATTGCCCTTCAGGGCCTGCCCCCCACTTACCTCTGGGGTGACTCTCCAAATTTGTCCTGGACTGTCCCAGTTTTAAAATGTTTGTACCCTGAGAAACCTCTTTCCTGGGCTAACCAGGGCAGCTGCTCACCCTAATCCTTTGGCTGTGAGATCTCGGGATATTATAGGCTTAATACTATCTTGCTAAATGGGTGTTGCTTTGGCATTAGCCATTTGTTCACTGGGTGCTTTTGCTCAATTACATGTTTCTTAAGAGACTGAAATCCAGTCAAATCTGGGTTTGAATTTCAAATCTGGTGACCATAGGCAACGCATATCTTATTAAGCATCAATTTCTTTAAAACCAGAGGGGTTTTCAAAGTCTTTTGGCTGCTGTGAAGGTAAGTTAAGTAGGATGAAGAAACCAGCCAGCAGCGTGTCTCCAGACACGAGGCACTGTGTAAATAAATGGTAGACGGTTGTTACCTGTGCCTTGCAAGTGCTTTCCAAAGAAACCTCAAGGCTCCAGGGCTCACGTCTCTTGAGCAATGATCTTTCTCTTTGTGACTTAAAAACAAATCCATTCTCTCAGAGGTTAGCCTTACTAAGGACTTGGTTCGAAGCCTTGCCAAATAATGTGAAATATGACAGATGTATTTCCTGTGGACCTTTCACTACTGGAATTTTCCTTGTGTCAATACTTTTCTACCCTCCAGTGAATTTTGATCTTGCCAGATTCAGTGCCTGGTCCTTGAAAGGAAGACAGACCCGGGAAGACCTTGAACTCCTTTCTCGTTCTCCAGGCCTCATGAATACAAATACAAATTCATTTAAAGTCGATATGGCATCATTAACTGAAAGCTGAATCATCTGAAGTCTTTTCCTCCATGTCAGTCCTCCCTTCCCCAACAAAAGAAGTGTTTTAACCTGATGCCTCTTGAGACATTCAGAAATCAGGGAGCTGAGAACGAATGAGATTGTCCCCCACCCCAGAGGGGAGCAGGGAACATTCTGACTGTGGTCAAAAGAACATTTCTGGTTGGTTGTTTTCCCCTAAGATCCTCATTGTGGGCCACTTGTTCTTTTTATCCTACTGGGTATTTGATGTCATGATGAGATTAATAATTCACGGAGTCTGGGCAGTACTTTTCCACCGAGGACTGTGTGTGCTGAGGAGAGCAGGGCATTGGCAAAAGCCCGAGGGCTCCTGACAAGGTCGGATGCCTTGTGCTCCAGCAGGAGCTCAGAATCCCCAGTAACCCCTTCCTTGCTGAAACTGCCACACAGAACAGCCAGGATTCTTGAAGGATTTTTAGCTTTCTTGGCTGCGGTTAAAATACGTTCAATTAATTAGACCTCCAGAGATGGCATATCAACAACAACAGCAGCGACAAAATGTAAATAAAATTTTAATCATCAGCTCCAAACAATAATTTAAGAAGTGTTATGAAATCATACGTGATTAATTACCGTAGGTGATGAGAAGGTTAGTATAGATTGGCAAGCCAGGAGAAGGGGAGGTGTGATCTATGACTATTGTTATTACCAGCTCTTACTCTGATTTTTCCTTTCTACTATTTTTTTTTTCTGAGTTATAGGCTCTCTGCCCTATATGCTATTGCCTCTGGATTTTACTCTAATTCTGTGAGATAGACAACTGTATTCCCATCTTGAAAGGGAGAAAGCTGAGCTCAGAAAGACAACTAGGCTTTTCCAAGGCCACCAAGATGGGGAAAATGTAGAAATTGTACTGACAGGAGGGGAAGAGCTGCTTAAACCAACTGGTGAATGACCACGATGCTCCTGGAACTGAGGACATCTGATTTCACATTTACAGTTTGTGCTCTGAACTTGAGGGGATAAAAGTGGTGACACTGTGGTAGCTGCCACTTCTGCTTCCAACCAGGATGAAAGGAGAAGAGGCTGAACTCTAAACCTCCCCTGCAGAGCCCATGTGGTTTCCTGGGCACAGGGCTCCCCTCCCCAGACCTGTAAGGACAGTGAGGAGGTCCACCATCTTTCTTTCCTGTCTGTGTTCAAACTCTTGCTGTCCAGCCTTCTAGTGATTCTAAGATCTCAGTAATCTTTTCATCAGTTTGTTTTTACCTTCATCCCTCAGAATCAGATTCTGTTTCTGTAACTAAGGACTCTGGTGGACACAGTGGGACTTCCTCCACTGTCTTCAAATAACCCTAGTTCTTGACAATCCCCCTTTCTGAAAGGGGAGATTGCCAGATTCCTGTATGTACCTTACTTTGGCTGAATCATCACATCATCCACGTTTTATTGAGCTATTTCATGAAATTATCTAATAAACAGCTCTTAGAACTCCCTAGGGGGTTGGTTTTAGAGTGACTTGAAGAAGAGGAGGGGAGCACAGTGAGTTTGGAGAAGCAGAATGACTGGTTTGGGGGCACTTTGGTCTGAATCTTCCTTGGCCAGTGCACTGAATTTTTCTCTTTCCTTTCTACCTTGTTATTTTCTCATTGTCTATTCTTTTCTACCTCCTTATCTTATTACTCCTGCTGTTTTTTTCTGTTCTTCTAGAAAAGACAAATGCGGGCTCTTTGGTTCTACAGCCTCTAAACATCCATTTGATGCCCTTTTGCTGTGGACTTGTTCTACCCCTGGTTGCCATGCAAGCGTGCACACCATCTTCTTTAATCTCCTCAAAGTTTTGGAAAGAAGAGGTTATCACGTCCTTGTTATGGGACCAGGGGAAGGATGAGAAGTGAAGTTTGCAGCATGATAAGACATGCTTGCAGCAGGGTGGGCCCCAGGTGACCACCCCATGTCTCCCGTGAAGTTTCAGGCACCTGTTGACAGGCGGCACAACGTGGGCACCGGAACATCAGGATTCACAAAGCTTTGGGGCTACTCTCTCTGCTACTCGCTGTGTGTCCTGAACAAATCACTCAGGCTCTCAAGGTCTTAGACAACACTGCGGGGCAGGAAGGCCAGAGTGCTGAGCACTCAGTGGACAATAAAGAGCATTAAGGTGTCCCACTTGGAATGTTTCTTCTGCACTACACGCAGTTTGCTTCCCTGTGTGGGGTCTCCTGCAGTCTCCCTGGGTGGTAGGAGGCTGGCTTCTTTCCCAGCATGCAGAGATGACTGAACCCCAGAGCGTCTGTGCCACCAGACAGATGCTCAGGGCCCAGTGGAAAGAGCAGACAGTGCTCCCTCTTTTTAAAAGTTGATAGGCAATATCTTACATATTCATGGGGAATATGTGAGTATTTGTTAGGGGCAGAGAATGTGTAATGATCAAGCTGGGGTATGTGGAGTACCCACCACTTTGAATATTTACTATTTCTATGTGTTGGGAACATTACAAGTCCTCTCTTCCAGCTCCTTAGAAATATTTAATACACAGAAATATATAATGCTGCTATCTGTAGTCACCCTGGTGTGCTGTCAAAAGTTTCCATGGCCATTCCAAACTAATCACATTCCCAACTCATAACAAAATTGGGTAGAGATTAGAGTACAGCACATTTATAATAGTGATCCTCAATTTCGCCTGTAACTATTGGGTTTTGAGAGGTCAAGGGTCATACTTCTGCCCCAGGATAGTGACTAACTACATTGTCGGGCTTTCAGATAGGTTACCCGAGGCCTGGGGTGTTAGATGAAGTTGACATAAATTCTTGGTTCTGCTACTAACTTATCACTGGTTTTTGGTCAGATTATTAGCCATTCTGTGCCTCAGTTTCTTCCTCCAAACTGAGGTTAATAACTCTATTAGCTAATTAGTTAATAATTCTATAGAACTTTTATTCTTGGGGTGGATGTAAAGATTAAAAGAGAAAATCCCAGCAGAGCAGTTAGCTCAGCGCCTGACACAGACAGACCCTCAGTTCCCGCTCACTCACTATCATCACAGTCAGTCCTGAAGACATCGCAGGTGATGATAAGCCAGGACCCTACTTCCCACTGGTGTCATCGCCTTGGTGGAATAACACATGGGGATGGTGCCCAGGTAGTTTTTCTTCAAAGGTAAATTGGGAAATCTTCTTATCCAAATGAAGACCCAGTGGGCAGGTGTAAGAGTTTTCTATGCTGCCTTCATTAAAAAATACACAAACCTACCATTTGGTTTTCAACTGGCGAGTACTGAGAAGTAGACAGTTGTTTTTCTCCTTCTATTTCTCAGAGAGAGTTGCCTAGAGCCCCAAGTGGAAGAGAGTGGAAAGGCACAGGAGGAGGTGAATGATGAAGGAGTCTTACATCGTACCAGGGATGAGTTCTACTCAGTTTGAAACTTGGCAGCCTGCTGTTTGGATGCTTCCTCTGCTAGACTGCATGATCTGTAGAGGTACAAAGTGTGACGGGACTTTTTCTGTGTTTCCCACCTGGAAAAGTGGGAAGAAGTGTCTATAGAAAGTGTCTTTTTATAAAAGCATCTTTCTACTCTACTTACACTGTTCTATTTGCAGTTCTTCCCAGTTCACGCCTCTTTACCTATGTACACACTGTTTTCCTCCCCAGGAAAACCCTTGTCTGGCTACTTACCTTACCTGTCAAGACTAAGCTTCAATGTTGCTTCCTCTGGCAGCCACTGCTTGCTCCCATGAAAAGCTGGTTGAGTTTGCCTTCTGGATCCCTTAGGACTTGCCAGAAGACCTGCTGACTGACACAGCAACTGGAGGATAGCAAGTGCCCGGATAATTCCCACACAGCCAGACAAACCCCACCACGCACACACTCAGACCAGAGGTCTCCAGATGTTTCCAAAGAGTTCATTTGGTCAAGTCATCTCGATCCTTTCTGTGAAGGTGTTCAACCCTTGCTGCCTTAGTCTTCCTATCACAAGGAAGAGACCAGTATGGTTTGATGTAAGAACAATCAGGCCTTGGCTCTTGGTTTCTACTATTTATTGGCTATAGGCAAACTAAACTTGAATTTTCTCCTCTTTAAAAATGTGTATAAAATGGGTATAGGTATTTAAAGGATTGATATGAGCTGAACTATGATTCTACAGGATAAATATCAAGCGTGACTCTGGGAGTCAGTAAACATTCCTTCAGTGGTCATTATCAGAGGGTTGTCTTCTTGTAGGGCAAGGAAGGATGTCTTCCTTATAGGACGTTCTGGGCCCATTTTTACGAAATGGAAGTTTGGTTCCCATTATGCACGCTTAAAATCTCTTTATACAAAATAATCTTAAATGTAGCTTATCATAGAAACAGCCCATCTGCATGTGTTAGTCTATCTTTCTGCCAACTACAGGGATTATATTCCTGGAAAATATCATTGTTGGTAAAAATTGTTTTTGGTGGAATCAAGGTATAATAAAAATATAGGTTTAGGGGTTAAGCAATTAAAATGATATGATTTAGATTTCTTAAAAAGGCAAAATAAATGTCGTAAAGGATATCTGATTCCAAACACAGTTGACTTGTCAGATTAAAGTCTTGTTCTTCTCACCATAGACTTGTCATGTTATTGAGGGAATGAGGCTGAGAGAAGCAAAGTGTGGGCTCCAGGACTCTATGAATAATCCTCTGGGTGAATAATTTGAATGACTGTTTTTGACATTACTTACTGATCTTTTTTAAAAATGAATTTTCCATGATAATCAGTGTTGGACTTGGTTGGTATTTTATTAAATATTAGTACTATGACCAGGGACAGCCATGCTTTTGGGAGACAGATACACAAAGTCCAGGAGCAGGAGGAAATCCAGGTAGCATGCTTGTTTTTAAAATTAATGTGTTATTTTTAGATTAATTTCGGACTTAGGGAAAAACTGCAAAAATAGCATAAAAAGCTCCTTCACATCCGTTACCCAACTTCTTCTAATGTTAACAATATTAACGTCTTACACGACCACAGTGTGACGACCAAAACCAGAAAACTAACAATGGTATCATATTATTAATTCGATTATGAACAATTTTCAAAATTCACCAATTTTTTGAATTACTGTTCTTTTTTTTTTCTTTTAAATCCAATTCAAAATCCTATGCTGCATGATGTTGTCATCACTCCCTGGCCACCTGCCGTCCATAGGAGCTCCTGTCTTTCTTGGCCGTGTTCCTTGTAAAGAGTAAGGATCAGTTGCTTTGTAGAATGTCCCATAATTTAGGCTTGGACAACATTTCCTTATTACTGGTGCAAGGTCATGTGGTTTTGCCAAGAATGCCAGAAAAATAAAGTGAGGTCTTTCTCTGGACCTCACGCTAAGGGGTTTATGATGTTTCTCTGTCTCCCTACTGGTGATGCTCACCTTGGCCACTTGGTTAAGCCGGTGGCTGTCAGGTGTTTGCTCTGTAAAGTCACCATCTTTCCCCTTCTGGTGGACACATATCAGGAGTATAATACTTCGAGATGACACAGATTCTATTTCTCATCACACTCTCACGTGTGGTCCAGGTGAGACCTCATTCATTCCTTGGAGTTTCACCTGCTAGTGATTCTAGACCCCCCCTCTTTGATTCTCCATTTATTGGTTGAGAGTCTACCATCTCTTCTCTGTGATTTAAATGCCTACTTTTATCTGATTCTATCATATCAGTAGAACTCATGGGCATATGTGCAAATCTGTGGGTTAATGTTCGTTACTACCATTATTTATTAGGCACAGTGAGCATCCACTTCCAAACCTCTCTCTCCACTGTGAATTGAAATATTTAGTTTATTTCATCATATGGAGTTCTGAGTGTGGCTATGGAGATGGAGCATGAAAATGAGAGAGAGAGAGAGAGAGAGAGAGAACTTGGAACTAGAGAGGGGATGGAATAGAGTTCATTTTTTCTGAAACTACTTACTAAATAGAGACAGGCATCAATGACCCTTGATGCTATTATTCTGGAATAAGTAGGACAAGGAATTACAAAGTGTGCTTAGAACTTCTGCAAAGTTAATAACAAAAAATGAACAATAGTGGAGAGTTGCTTTGTGATGCCATTTATCTCTGACCCAATGGAACTTTTGTAGATTTTGTCTTATTTCAAAATAGATGTAACTTAGGGATAGTCAGCAACACTGACGGAATCTTTCACGAGCCTATCAGAGTGGAATTGAAGAAGATAGGAGTCCTGAAACGTTCTGGAAAAATTCATATGTTAACTGAAATAATGACAGGGGAAAAACAAACAAGAACAGCTGCGACAACCCAAATGCTGGATTAGAGACTAGAAATTCAAGTTGTAGTCGTGAGTTTGTATCCTTGGCATTTAATATTCTCACCAGAAAAGTGAAGCTATTTTATCTGATGGTCTCTGAAATCCCTCCCTTTCAGTTCTCGCAGCCTGCCTTATTCCTTCAAATGTTTAACGTTGGGAAAGTGGATGCACTAAATTCGTTCATAAGAAGTTCTTAGTGAGGTCAAAGGATTTTAACCCCAGGGTCTCTGAACTGAGAAGTGCCCCAAAGAGGACCCAGGCGAATTAGCAAGATTTTGAAGCTTAGAAAGTCCCTGGGCCTTCCTGAAGACAGGTGCATTCAGCCATTCCGCTCTTGCAATTTCTGTGTAATTGTTCGAATTCAGTTGCTGTTGGGCACATATGCTCGAGAGCTGGGTTTCCAGCCTAGCATATGGTGGCTTTGGAAACAAGTTTGAATTCTTTTTAAGATCCTTGGCTCATGCGTCTTTGCAGTTCTGCAAATGACAGAAAAGAAGAGTAGAATGAGGGGGTCTATTCTCGGTAAGGTGTTATGTAAGTGAAGGCTGCTTGTCTCCACCTGCAGAGGGGCTGACGTTTAGCTTGTGCTCAGATTGCGTGCTCCCCTTATCTTTTTCTGTGTCCATCTTTGTGTCTGCCCTCTCTCCCTCCTTACCTCTTTCTCTTCCCCCTTTCTTCTTCCATCCCTTATTTTTTTGGCTAATGAGTTTCACTGGGGGTAATTTATGACCCAGACGATGAAGAGAGGTTTTTCAGTGAGACGAGTTTCTATTTTTTGGAAAGTCATGAAAAGAAGAGAGGCCACAGGCAGAATGGTCCTCTCAGTAGCCCGACTCTGAGCTGAGGGACAGTCCCCCTGCGCACAACTTCAAGGTAAAGAGAAGAACTAACTCATTTCCCTCTGCAGAACCAAGTCCTCTAAGCTTTGCATCTATAAATTTGTCCACATGGAAATTAGACTCATCATCATTACTGAAATTCCACAACTCGGATCACTTGATCAGTAGCTTAGCTGTTAAAAAACATTTAAAGACTTGTACACACAGTAGTATTTTGAAAATTGTATCCAGAACAAAGCAACCTTGTTATATGGTCAGCTAAATTCTACTTGAACATAGCTGGTGATAAAGAGCTATTTCTCCAACTCAGGTGGCTTCTTGTTTTGCTGGCAATAAGTTCTTTCTAATTGGTTAAAATCGATTTCTTTGTAGCTTCAGCTAACAAGTCTTATCTCTCCTTTCTGGAATCATACTGAGTTAGCCTCTCTACTTTCTTAGACCGCTAGTTTTCTACCTGGCCCAAGGATTGGCTCAGCATCGATAACGGGATCCCGTCTTCTTACTTACATACTTCTGACGAGCCTGTGCTCACCACTGCCAGAGGCAGTGTGTGTGTTCTTGGTCAGCTCTACTGACCTCCTGCAGCCCACCAAATGGATGTTTTTAGTTCCTTGCATCCCTACAGTTGTTTGAAATCCCAATTCTTCTTCTCCAAGTGGGCTTTGTGATAATAAAATGAGCCTCCTTTTGTTTTCTCCAGGATTCATCACTCAATCTAGAGCTACATAAATAAATCTGAGGTTGGGTAATGACCATTTTAGTGGCTCACTCCTGCCTTGCTGTCTTAGAGCCTGAGACTTTGGTGTTTCGTGGGCATCCAAGATCTTTCTTCAGCATTAATGTATCTGCTCTGTTTCCTTTTGGTTGACACACAGGGCAGGGATGTCATTTGCTTCCACAACAGCTTGGGTACAGAACACTGATAACTCTGCAAAAGTTGCTGCCTCTGGGGAGCCCTGAGCACTGGGGAAGAGGGATCAGGGAGTATTTGCTCCTGTCTCAGGGTATCAGGGCTCTTTGAGCTCCCATGATGTCTCCACTGAGCATCTAACAGGCTAGGCTGTGCCTTTGTGTCCCAAGGATAAATTGAGTCAGTCTCTTTGTTTTCAGGGCTGACACAAGTCCTTGGGGCTGAGGGATGGAAACCTCCCCCCCCCAAAAAAAATTAGTCCTTCTCCTGCCCTCAAATGCATATGAAAAAATGTTTTCCTCCTTCTGTGTATGAGTGTCATTCCCCCATCTAACTCTTCTGCTCAAACATATCTGACCCAGTCTGAGCTGGAGTTGGGACCCTCCCCAGTGCAAGGCCTTGCAGACCAGTTACCTTCACGTTGTCTCACTGTGGTGGCTTCAGTCAGGGATAAATTTACATGAAATGAGTGATGATGCAAATGTAGATGCTGGGCCCATCTATGGTGGTGGTGGAGAGGGCGCTTCCATGAGAAGATGGGGTTTGATGTGAGTGGGGTTCATAGAAGCAGAGAGTGATGAGCTGAAGAATCTGCGTCTGTTTGGGGTTCCAGAGCAGCACGCATGTACATTGGCTCAGAATGCTTCCCTGTGACATATGGATAGAATATAGCATGATTGCTTTGGGGAATAATTAAAATAATTAGATTTTAAATTAGAACCATTGACTTGGAAGGCTATTTTCTAATGGTGATTTACTTGAATGCAAACGAAAAAAATCAATACTATTTACGTAGTGCAATCTCCTTCAAATTGCTATATTTAGTTACCATTTGCACCTTACCAAGGCTGATAGTAATTGTTTATTTGTCCATAATGGTCAAGTTGCAACCAGACAATCTAATAAGAAAATTGAAGTCCTTGTTTTTCCATTTATCATGTTCTAATTGTATTCATTTTTCTTTAATTGAATAAGATACAGGCTCCAGATTTTAGTTTTTTAAAAACAAATGAATGGCTCAATTTATGACTTCTAATATTTTAGCCCAAAACAAAATTATTTCTTACATGTGAGTCTTTCTTCAAATTCAACTATTCATTTATGAATTCATAGAAGAAATATTTGTTAAATGCTTAATATTTGTAAGACAATATGTTGACTGTGATAGGGAATTCCAAAGTGAGTACAATATTATCCTTGTTTGTAAACAAATGATAGACAAGTAGGGGACAAGCTGCCCTTGCTCTTGGTCCCAGATAGAGTATAATTCACATCAGCAATGAAGACATAAGCAA
>CAUYQV010038124.1:0-30160 GCA_963574575.1 Galagoides demidoff
TTTTATTTTTTTTCTTAATTTGTTCACTAATGTGAGTGCCTAAATGATCAATGACATTTGTTGGATGAATGAGTCATTTAATATTTTTGTGGATAAAGGAATAATCTTCCAGGGACATCTTTTTAGGCTTCTAAATTTATACCACTGGCATTCACTGTGCCCAAGATGATATGCACATGTTCATGATTCCCCAATGATAAGAACAAAGTTTGTCAAAATTCTGGATACTGAATTTTAAATCATGTTCTAATATATTTCCTAAAAGAAGCAGCCAGTGCTTAATCACTTTATTTTCTGCTGGTCAGATTTTATTGATTTTCAAATAGAATAAAGATGTTTTATGCAGTAAAATCAACAACATTGATTTTAAGCATTTTCTAATTCATCCAGAGTATCTAAACCTATAGTAGTCAGTTTTTAAGTTATAATTTTTGCTTCTGTTTATTTATTCTTGCTAATTTTTGGTTGTTCATGTCAGCACAATTCCAGAAAGTGTAAGGCAGCTATTTCTTTTTTAGCAAGAGTAACATAAAGAAGTAAGCCTGTTATCTAGTCTATTAAAACTGCTTTGTATACATCCAATTCGTGTCTTTGCCATGAAATCAATGGCACTATCCCTTTCTCCTAAATTCCTATGATTTTCATCTTCATAATACCTGTCATAACTGTCATATTTTGGGGACAGTCTCATCAAATCAGTCATGAAATAATATACTTCTAATAGGGCACTTCACCTCATATGTGTCCTAACTAGAAACTTTCTTTCACATCACTGCTTTACTATTTTCTTTTTTAAAAAACAAAAATAAATGCAAAAAACAAAAACAAAAACAAAAACACTCTTTCACAGCTTTTCCCAGATCTTACAATGATTATTCATTTTCCACTAGCTTTCTGAAAATACTGCAGTGGCGATTAAGATGATTTAAGAATATGGACTAGGAAGTCAAAACACCTGTGTTTGAATTTTGCTTTTTGAGGTTGATTCGTTGCTATCACTTGGGTAAGTTACATAATACATTGTACTTCATCATCATCTGCAAATTAAGGTACTAACAGCCACCACTTCATGGGAGGGCTTCTGAGGATTTAATGAGTTAATATCAGGAAGAATTTAGAATGGTGTCTATCAGGTGGTAACCATTGAATACATTTCAGCTACGGTCATTAGGATTATCATAACTTGTACAACATATTGGTCAAGCAACATTTGCCAGTATGGGGAATGCGTACTTTAATACAGATTCAGGCAATTTGCACAGCTAGAAACTGAGAAACAATGAATTTAGCAGCTTCCCTGTTTAGATTTGCTGGTAAAACCATACTGGCCTGTGCGTGGTTTGGTTAACAGTATTTCCAGAGAAGCCCTAACAGAGGAAGTTTATCTAATTAGAGGAAATATTCAACTTTAGTCATTACTCCCCAACTCCAAAGGAGATACTACATTAAGTACTGTTTCTCCTGGGGAGACTGTTTTTAATTTCATAAATCCTTAGAGATTTTTGTTTGTTTGTTTTGTTTTCAGAAAGGGAAGTAAGAATATTATGAATTCAAAAATGGACTTGGGTAGAAACTCCCTTGCTTTCTGAAAACCGCCTTTGAGTGAACACAGTAAAGTCAGGACTCATTTTTTCTTTCTTCCATTGAGCCTTTAACATTGCTTCTCAGGCCAGTCATTTTACTCTCACCAAAAGCTCCTAGACGAATTTCTGCCTATATTATTTCCCCCATGTTAGTCTTCCTTAGTAGAAGTCATTCTTATTCTAATTCTTGGAAGTTAAATGTATATTCTCTCTGTACCAAATTCTCTAATATCTCTACCCACTGTCAGCCTCTCCATTCCTTTACCTGATTTTGACTCATTTCTCTCTATGTTTCAGGAAATGTGCTGAGGATACCTGGTAGATAAGAAACCAAGGATTGTGGTCTTCAGAGAAGCTTTTCAGAGGACAATGAATTAAGCCATTATTTATATAAATAATCAACTACAGATTTTATGAAAGGATGCTAGGAGAGCATTGTAAGGAGAGTGTCCATTTTCCCTCAATGGGAAAATTACACACACATATATATATATATACATAAAATTATATACAATACATAAAATTATATATATATATAATTTTTTATATATGTATAAAATTATATATATATAACTTTTTTTTTTTTTTGGCCAGGGCCAGGTTTGAACCTGCCACCTCTGGTATATGGGGCTGGTGCCCTACTTCTTTGAAGCACAGGCACTACCTGGGAAAATGGAAAAATTATATTTAAAGCTGAAACTTGAAGAGTAAAGATCAGTTAGTTAAGCAAAGTCCTAAAGATAAAGAGCATATCTGCAGCAATGAAAAGTGATTTAAATAGGGTCAATAAGTGTTGAAGACCATAAGATGAGAGGGAGAATGGAGCTGCTAAAGAGCAGAAGGATACTTAGGAGAGTGCTCTCCAAATCCATCCAGACAGCCCGTACTCAATACTAAGCTGAAACTTGGAGATTAACAAGAACGTGCACACATGAGAGAAAAATTCAATGAAATTCAAGAAGGGGGGAGGGGTTCAGTATGTTCCCACCTAACGGGTCAACGTCGGGTTAAATGGCACACTGTCTGGGTGAAGTCCAACTGCAACTTGGACTTTACCTTACAAATGCAAACAACGCAAGCTCATATTAATCCCCCAACAAACAACAACAAAAACCAAGAAACAAAAAAGAACTGCAAGAAATCTAGTGTAGCGGCAGCCTAGATAACTGAGGGATAACAATGTTATGGAATTGGATTATTAATGGTTGGTATCACCTAAAGAGTATAAATTAGGGACAAGGATTCGTATTTAACACTATAATATATAACAGTAACAAATCTGCATTTTGTTTTATATAATCTACATTAGTTTCATTGTTTTCACAGTTCATACAGAGACTCTAAGGTAGAAGTACAGAGATCTTGTCATTTATTTCTTTTGTTTGCCCTACAAGCACATTGTAGGCAATTAATAAGTACTTGTTGGGATTACTGTACGAAATTTCCCTTAAATTCCATTTGGTTTTACTTCTTTTGTTTGTAGACATGGACATATGTACATAGAGCTCAATTTTTGTCATATTGTAAGGACAGAAAAGTTTTCAGATGAAAATCAGATATCCAAATAATTACTTAGGCTCTCCGATTTTAATCAATGCAACAAATAACCCTCTCCCTTGGATAAATGGTTGAAACTGAAATAAAATCCTCTCATGTAGGCATTATAATCAGATCCCTGAAGGCTGGTAAAATTTGTTAGCGATTAATTATAAAATAAACCATACCATAAACATTGTTAAGCTCTGACTTTATGATTTTACCATCACAACAAATGTTAGGAATGATTTGTGAGAAAGAAATAACCCAAGTTTATTTCATCTAAATTCAAAATTTCATGAGTTTTAGAAGTCTTAATATGAAAACATATACGTAATGTAAATGCCCTCAGTTTGTGATCATGGAGTACACCAAAATAAGGATTGAGCCTATAAAACTGTGAACTTAAAGGGGGAAATTACATAGAACCTTGAGCATTGATATTCCTCATAGTTTTAAGTTATAAAAACCTAAATAAAAGGTTAAAAAATACTAAAATGTAAGTGTTTAGTGAAAGAGAGAAAGCAGGCACTTGTGCTCCAGTAGACACACACTCTCTCTCTCTCTCTCTGTCTTTAGTAACAAAGGAAACAATTAAGTGCAAGGCCAGAGTCTTAGTTATCTGCATATTCTGGAGTACAGCTCTTTCATGAAATCCTCTCACTAGATTAGAGCTCAGGGCCATTGTGCCAATCAACAGTAAAGGGGCAAATGAAACCTTCAGGCTTTCATCCCAGGGCCTCATTTACCTACTAATTACTGATGAAATCATTATAAGGCCTCCATCAGTTAACACACCACTCATTTCTGTTAACACATGACTGCTGTCAGAGGCCATGGTGTGCTATTTAGGTTGCTATTTATCAGAAAATTTAAATGTGTTTCCAGTTCAATTAACAATAAAAGGTCACTCTTCTTTAATCCAAGGAAGTAAACACACCAACATCAACACAGATAATTCAGCAATGTGGACCATTATCTAGGTATCTCAAAAATTTATTTTAGTAAACTTTGCATTTAAATTTGGAAAAGATCAGAAATTTACAGAAAGTCTTGTACCTATATATAAAATTATTATCTTATTGGGACAATAATCTTAATTCAGGCTCCTTTCCATGACTAAACTTACAAATTTTTGTAACCTTGCCACAATCTATTTTAGAGGTAAAAAAGTTGCCTCGCACATACTTTTAGGCATAGATTTTTATTAATAGTGAGTTTAATTAGTTGCTTTTTTGCTCTATAATTTAAATACATATTAAACAAGGCCACTAGGAAAGGATCAAAGAAGGATAAGAGATAAGTAAGTTAGGAAGTAAATGGAATTGACTTCTCATCAACTTGATTTGCATGTTGGACGCTTACATCATTCGGAAATGATTTATCTGTTATACTTGTGTTCACTTCTTTTTCATGAGAGTAAAGTACTTTGCATATACTGTTCCTTCATTTAGAAAATATATACTTTGTTTTGTTTATATCATGTAGTTGTTCATAAGATCCAAGTGATAACATATTTCAGGGATTTCGTGAACTAGTTCATAACAACTTCATTATTTACCTTTACTACTAAATGTGCTCAAATAGAAGATATCAAATACTAAAGCACATCATTTCCTAATTGTTTTACTATAATTTGTATTATAACCTATTTCCTTGATATTATTTACATGCATTTTATCTGTAGGATGGAAATACTATATAACAGTATGCTTCCAAGAATCCCTTCTCTATTATACATTGTGATGTCACATTAGTAACTATGGTGTCATGACAGTATTTATGCCATGACAACTGGAAAAAAAGACAACCTACAGATTAGGTCCTCATTTCTTGTTCTGTTGATTGTATAGACTTAAGAAAGTAATAATGAAGATGTTAATCAGAAAGATTAAACTTAAATTTGTGTCATGTCAGTAGCCACTGCATTGGAAATAGCACTAACACACAAATGGATAAAGTAGTCTTTCATTATATATTTAAACTATTACCCAGTTCAGCGAAGAAATTATTTGCATTGACAAAGTTCTGACATACATCTTTATTGTTACACTTTTGTCTTACTACTGTAAAGAAATATATCAACCAGCAATCATGTCAAAACTAAATTCAATCATAGGTTGGCTATGGCTACAAGAGACAGAAAAATTAAGAACAATATTCTGTCAAAAAGAAATGACTATATGAAATCTATAATAAAAATCATGATACGTAATACCATTACTTACACATTATGTACTATACATTCTTATATCAGTACTATGCTAAACACACATGTCTGCCCTTTGAAGAGTCCATCAATAAAACATGTACGATCATGTCACTGTCTATAGGATATATAAAATAGAACAAGGCAATAAGTAAATTAAGAGTATATGAAAAAGTAAAGGAAAAGTTGAGGCATAAAAAATAGAACCCAAGAGCAACACTTGGGTTTCTTTTTTCAGAGTGATAACAAGTAGTGAATAGACTTTCTAATAATCGGATTTAAGAAACACTTGTGAATTTAGAAAAAAGCTGACTTTTATGTAACATGTCTTAACTACTAATTTTTAAAGGCTATACTTTTAGGTAAGGGCTAGATATAAATAATCAGATGAAAGTACTAAGGTAAAAAAGGGCTATTTTGTATATATTTAAAAAATCAGGAAAAAACCCTGAAAATCATTTTTTTCATTTATAGTGTTCTTAATTAGTATTTTTTTTTTTTTTTTTTTTGCAGTTTTTGGCTGCGGCTGGGTTTGAACCTGCCACCTCTGGCATATGGGGCTGGCGCCCTACTCCTTTGACCCACAGGCACCGCCCCAGATCCCTTTATTTTTCATTTTAAAGGGAAAATGTATTTCAAAATGTTTTATTTTAGGTCTCTTTCTTATCCTCAATAGAAATACTAATGAATTTAGACCTACTTATTTTTCAGATAGATAATAAAACTATAGTAGCATTTACTGACGGTTTTTATGCACACTTGCACATTTTACATTTATTAATCTAATATCTAATTTTACTAATTCTTCGTTATTAAATTACACAAATCATGCCATTCTTCTGCTTAGATAAAATTCTCACATCACCTATATTATTATTTTTCCTTCTTTCTAAATCCTAGAAAACTTTTCTTGAGTTTATCTGGTCCACATTCCCCATAAACACTAGCTGACATTGTCTACAAGGTTTAATTCTTGCAACTCTTTTTTTTTTTTTAATAAGGTGGGGGAAGGGTTTTTTTTTTTTTTTTTTTAAGAGACAGAATCTCACTTTATTACCCTTGGTAGTGTGCTGTGGAGTCACAGCTTACAGCAACTTCCAACTTCTGGGCTTAGGTGATTCTCCTGCCTCAGCCTCCCGAGTAGCTGGGACTACAGGCGTCCACTACAACCCCCGGCTATTTTTTGTTGCAGTTTGGCTGGGGCTGGGTTTGAACCCGCCACCCTCCACATATGGGACTGGGGCCCTACTCACTGAGCCACAGGCGCCGCCCAATTCTTGAAACTCTTACTGTACTACTCAGAAAATATTGTTCTATAAGAACTCAATGGAAATTGTGTTTATGACTTTCTTTCAGGAGACAGTACATTCTTCTAAGACACACTTTTCAGATCTGACCATGAGACAAGAATCATTTTCAGCCCCAACGATTAATGAGCAGAGTCACCGACTTTATGACCATTATTAGCACGTCATTCCCCTCACTCATATTTATTTTCAAAACAACAGACGGAATGATATGCAGGTACAATGAGAAATACATGCTGTACAAAGTGTTTAACTCTACTTAAGAAAATGAAAACTACAGTTTTCCAAAATAACACAGGAAAGTTAGCAGTATCGGGCTGTCTTCTACTTTCCTTTTTTCCACCTTCATTCTCAGTTCCTTAAAGGCCAGGTTAATCAAGGAGTGACCCCGGGGTTGAGATCATCCTGCTTTATATCTAAAAGCTTAAAAGCAGTGGAAAAAATGGAACTGAGCCAGCTCTCTAAGCCCAAGGGACCTTCAGCTGTCTAAAATCTTCTAGGCTATGGGCTTGTCAAGGAAGTTTCCAAAGTTCAAGGCTGTGTTCAAATAACACACATGTATCTTTAAGCCATATTTGTTGCTGCTTATATCCAAGTATAAAGCTGCAGAAAAGGTGTCACTCTCTGGTTAAGGTCATGATCTAAAAAAATGTATCCATTTGCTCAACTTTCTAGTAGTTAGTAGAGAGCTACTTACTAGAAAGCTACTTTCTAGTAAGAAGTAGCTTACATGTCTTGTTTGGGTATCAAAACTATTCAAACTAGTGATTTCTTTCATTGATTTATATAAAATAGTTTGAATACTTGTAGGTAACTTAAAATTATGTCTGTAAGCAGTATTTTCTTCCTGCTTATTCAGAATGCTAGAATATGTATTTTGGGATTCCCCTAAAAACGACATCTTATTTACCATGAACATAATTTAAAATCTTTTCATTAGTTAAGGTAAATATCATATTCTCCAAAACAGGTTAGCTTACAGTGCTATTTATTACTTATCTAGTTAGTTAATGCATAATAATACCATTTTCTTAATATAGATTACGGGATAAATAATCTATATTCTTGAAACATATATAGTGGAAAATTTGGGAAAGTTTGATAGGTATTATTTTTTTTCCAGAAATAATTAGCTCTACAACATTTCAGTTTTTCTACAAAATTTTTAATTTCTTGATTGCTCCTCTTGCCATCTCTAGGAACACTAAACTGAGGGGAAATTCAGATTCTTTTTTCTAAATAGGAGAATAATAAATCGAGTTCTTAATGACAGTGAAAATATAGGGTTGAGTTCAGTATCTAAAATTATATTTAACCCTTTCCGGTGTCATTATTGATCTGTATTAGCTGCTGAAATTTTGGAGCCTGAATTCTTAGCGCTTTGATGGCAAGTGCATGGCCTCAGATGGACCAGTCCTCCAACAGGACCAGTCCCCTTTCTAACAACCTTCTCCCCCCTACAAGGTCAAGGGGCTAGAAACACACAGGATGGGCGGACTCTCCTGCCCTAACCTTTCCCCTGCTGCCTTCTACTGTCACTCACAGGGTCCCATTCTTCTCTCTCCCCCACTTAAAAAGGCTACACAGAATGATTTTTCTCACATGGATCCACGGGCAACATTACAGAGCTATCTTATTTTGCAAAGAAATCTAAGAGACTTAAGGAAATAAGAATAGCTTTGACTAGTGAAGCTAATTCTTTCACACAAGTTGAACATGGGTGAAGAGCATTCCCAAACTTACTCAGGAAGCTTGTCCTAGCCCTTGCCTGTCTTGCATTTCTATAAATAATTATTGGCTCCTGCTGCCTGGGTTCTCCCTGAATTACTTTAAAAACAAAATCTTTACAATGTGATGCTTATTTTTTAAGATTACATATAAACATGACAACTCTACAAATTTTCAGTTTTGATATCACTTGTAATTTAAGAAATATCTATTTTCTTTTTTGGAATTAAATTTTTTTTTAATAACTGTGGAGCAAAATGTATGTGTCTTATTATATACAAGATCATGTGGTTCATTAGAAGCTCTCTTTTACCCACAAGACTGAGAAACATATTCAAGGAGAAAAATACATTATTACTAAAAATTGGAATAGATGTATCAATTTTTTCCTCAATTTTTGACCGTTTGACTTTGATTACCTACACACTTCTGTACCCGTATATCTAAAGACAGACACTGGCTGGTAAAAGATGGTTACACAATAAAACTGCACACATTATATACATTCTATCCTTTTTCAAGAATTGTAGACTATGGAAATGTAATGAATGAAACTAGTATTTAAGAGAGTAATATGTTTTAGAGAAACTGAAGCAGGTTTGAAAAGTATTAGTATATAAAGAAATTATGGGTAATTTAAGAATTTATTCTGAAAAAGCATTATCAAGAAGTTAATTATATACATTTCTACAAATTCCCCCAATGTGCATAAACATTCACATAATGAAATAGGAATTAGTACCATGGGTTCTTTTTCCTCATTTGATTAACATGCCCATTTTAGGAAAAAACATTGGTGAAAGATACAGCTTTTGAATGAAAAGGGTGGGGGGAGCCTGGTAGTGTCACAGATGGCTGTCAGAATAAAATGAAGCATGAGTCTGTTGAGGGAATCAAGCATCAGTGTGAAATCCGAACAGAACGGCACTGAGCAGAAGGCAACATTTCAAAAGGCGTGTGGCACCAAGTGGCATTGTGAGGGTTAATTTACTGCCAGGAGCTGCCGGGCCTTTCATTCTCCAAAGACACACAATAGACAGATCCCCAAAGTGCCCATCATAATCACAGATGCTGGGGGATTAATGCTAAGATGAAAGCTTCATGAATATTAAAAATATCAAAACTGCTAATGATGTAGCAGAGTTTGAAATAACATTCAATCTCAAAATCTAAGAGTATGGCACGCAGGCCTAGTAAGACACTGTCTTTTAAAAACTGATTAAAACCTACTCAGTTTGTAACAGAAAGAGGCTTATGCATATTAGGTCCTGAATTGGCTGCCAAACTTTACAAATTGCACAGACTAATTACCATAATTAAGCCTTGGATGGAAGAAGAAAATTCCATTTATCTCAGGGTGACTCAGTGGAACTTCAACAAAGAAAGCACTGACATCAGATGGGCTTTTCCCTCAAATGAGGTTTCAAAGCACACTAAAAATAAACAAACAAACAAAAGAGGCACCATCCTCTTAGAAACAGAAATAGTAACCATTCAGTTGAAAATGGAGTTGGAGAAAAAGAATTGTTCAGGGTTATAATAGTGGTTAGGTCAACGCAGAGCTTACTATGTATGAAAAGCTCCGTCTTTTTAAAAAATGGTGGAAATCCTTAGTTCTAAAACCATCTGAAATATACTTAGGTGCTAAAACTAATAATGAAACTAATAAATATGTGAGCATATTTAATTTATCATATTGGCTTAACAGATAGTCCTGTGCTCGAAATATGATTTAAAATGTAGCTGGCTTTAAAAAAATTTAGTTGGCTTAACTTTTGATAAGGAGAAGGAAGCGAATAATTTGCTAAATATTATCTGTTTGCTATTGCAGGCATATATAATACCAGGTTAGGTTATATTATATTTTGTTGATTTTTGTACTTTGTTAAAACATTTGGAAAAAGTCACATCCCTGAATATGATGGCTATTTCACTGTGTTGCCTAACATAAGTCCTGTTAATAAGTTTATTAGTGAATCAGTGAAATATTTGGGGATATAAGCATGAAAGCTGACATTATCCTTATGGGTAGTAAACTTGCTACAATTAGGAATGCTTTGAAACTCCTTTTGGCCACTGAATACCACAGAATAAAGGATTCAAACAGTTATATCTGATTATGGGAGACACTGCGAACAGACTAATTTTTAATCAGAGTTGAACATTTAGTTTATATTTTGGAACAGACTGATCTGGAATTAGAGTAAAGCCTCTTATTTATAATAGGTGTTACAGAGCTTGCAAAACTGTATGTTGATTTTATTGATTGACATATGGAAATGCTTTTTGGTATTCTTTATCATATATTTTAATAGTTGAACAAAATTCTTGGTAAACTAATTCTAACTTGTCCTCCCTTTTTTATCTTATAGGGTCCTCTGGTTTTACCCTCAATGATTAGTGCTTAGGAAGAAGCCCAAATTGCTTGCTTAGCAAATAAGGCCAGTGTATCTGGCCATGCGCTTCCTCTCAATCCTCATTCTTGTTAACCTTTTCTCATTCATTAATTCATGCTCACTATAGATATTTTGGAAGGGCTTTGTTTCAGGCACTGCAGTAGCCACTGGGGATGAAAGAAATATGACTCCTTGATTCAATGAAGATTATAGTTTACTGGAAAAAATATATATTTGTGGTTGGGCACAGTGACTCACACCTGTAATCCTCCTATACCAGACGTCATCTCTATAGAGAATTAAAAAAATCAGCTAAGCATGGTGATGCTGCCTGGAGTCCCAGCTCCTTGGGGTGGGGTGGGGTAGAGCTGAGGTGGGAGGATTGCTTAAGCCCAAGAGTTTGAGGCTGCACTGAGCTGTGATGATGGTACAGCACTCTAGACAACAGAGTAAAATTGTATCTAAAAAAAAAAATTACTATTAAAAAAAATCTTTCTTCCCCCATCCATCGCTACCCTGTACATTCTTCCTATATATGTGCTTTTTCACTTTCTAGCTTCAAGCAGAGAAATGGTGCAGCATAATGGCTGAGAACATTCTGGCGTTTCGTTCAGTACTAGCTCCCCTATTTGGTAACAGTATGAACTTGGGCTGGTGACCCTGCTGCACCCATATACCATCTCTCAAGGATTAAGTAAGCAGATTCAGCCTAAAAGCCAGACACAATCTGGCATATATTAATAATAGTTATTGTTACTATTAATGTGGTCATTGCTACAAGAAGAGAAATCAGTGTTCTGACGGCCTCTGAGTGGGTGCCGGCCTGACCCTTCTGAAGAGTCAGGAGCAGCTGGTCCCAGGCAGTAACTACAGAGCTGAGTCTGAACCATGAGCTGCCTGAGGACAAGCTGAGGGAACCAGTGGCCCCGGGTGTCCTGTGGTCACCCTAGTGGGGCTGTAGCACAGAGGAGTGCGCTAAATGAAGCTGCCCCTTTATATTTGGGTAGAATTGTTGTATTTCTATTATTTATAAAGTTTCTAGACTTCTCTATCCCGAGACCCTCTGCCTCGTGTAATCTTCCCCAATACCCGCTCGTTCTTCTGAGTATATATACATTTAGCACGCCCTGCAGAGCCCTCCCGGGGACCTCTCTCCCTGCACCCTCTCTTCTCCCCTTGAAGGACCACATGTTCTTACTCGGTGTAAACCCACATCGGAGCCTTGGCTGCTCTGTGTTCTCCCGTGAGCTGCTATACAGGGAAGGCCCTAATCGCAAGGCTTTCTCTTTATTTATCTGAGCGCAGACAATGGTCCGGCATCCGACATAGACTCTGGCCTCGCAAACAACATATGCCGACATGTAAAGTTTTGCATGAGTGAATTTAAATACCCTCAAACTATCTCCCCAAACTTTGAAACTGCACGGCCTGCGCTAAGTATGTTAAGATTAGATGCCCGCCAATTCAAGGGTTGATGCATCACAAGCTACTCGTCCTTGTAAAAATCTCAGATTCCCCTGGTGTATAGTGTTGGCTCTTATTATAAACTCTTCCACTAACTTTTATTTTTAGATGCAAGGCAGAGTTGGATTTTCTATTACAAATTCTATTTAATGAAGGGTAAGATATATTTAAAGTAAATTTAATATTGTATCTTAATGTTAGACATTTTCATCAGATTTATATTTTAATCTCTCTAATGTCTCAAACAGTAAAATTTAAATAATTTTATAATAAAAAATGAATATAATCAATTATGTTGAATTAAAATGAAAGTTGTTTTATTTTCTTTTAAAAGTGTGGGCCAAAACCATGGGCAAGCAAAATGCACAGCAGAATATGATAAGAAGATGCAACTGTGAATTTAGAAAATTTGAGTGTAGCAATAAAGTCTTCTTCAGCATCTGAGCACCATTCTTTCCTCTGCTTTCTTTCCATGCTTTTTCCTATTAATGTCAAATGCCTTTGTGAGGCCAGAGATTCCACAGCTGATTTCTACTGACTGACTGCCAAGCTCCAGAAACTGAAAATGGCCTTTCTCGTCTTAGCATCTGTTTTGTGAGGACCATGGCAGGAAACCACACTTTCAGTTATTCCAGTGTAAATGCTAATGGAACATCTATGCTTTCTCGAATAGGGATCCATAGTTCAGGGAGAAATGGTGAGTTATGACACAGAGTAACCTAGATCTGTCTTCATGCGCCTGGGGCTAGAAGTGTGTGCATGTGTGTGTGTGTGTGTGTGTACACATTGGAGGGGGAATGGGTAGAAGAAACAGCTGAAAACATACGTAAGTTAGATTAGGCTGTAATAGGGCTAAATTCTAGAGGAGATATACACAGAAGCAGGCTTTGGGGTTAAGTAAGAAACATAAGTTAAAAGAACAGAAGTTTCAAGTGACTATTATTACAGTTTTCCCAAGGACGGTCTATAACTAATCCCAGTTTGGATGCATAGACAGACATTAATTCAGTACGTACAGCAGCTGCCTTGGCACCTTAGTCCTAGGAAACTCTGGCTGGGAAGGGTTAGACCAGGAGGGTGACAAGGTGGGGACACAGGCCCCATAGTTCCATAGTTTCCTGTCAAGGTCAGGGTAGGGTCCCTACCAATGTTATCACCCGGTCAAATGCTTTGTAAATTTGAAAAATACATAATTTTTAACTTTAATTCTTTCCCTTCCTTTTCCTTAAATGAAGTTCCACAAAATTTGTAAGACATAGGTCCATCAAACATATTTGAAGTTCCATCAAATTTATAAGACCTATGTCCATGGATCTACCATGAAAATGGGGTGAAATGGAATCGTTTTTACTTAGAGACATCCAACTCTCTCTGCATCACCTAGGAGGGAATGCTGGTGGTAGATAAACATGGAGCTAGAAAAGCTCAAAGGTGAAGACAAGTTCATCTGCAGAGAACGAGACTATCAGAAGTGCCTTAGTGAACTCAAAAAACTCTCCAGGTTTGGAAGACCCTCTGGAGGATGGCAAGGGTTGCTGTGTAGAAACATACAGGTGAATCCATAAATGTGGGAAAGAGCCTACAGGAGTAAGGAAATGAGAGATAGATTCGTCCCACTGTTAAGAAATGTTCTCCTGCTTTCCTGGGCAGTCATAGGAGAGAAAAATAGCTGATCTGATGTGTGGTTCCTGGAGACAGTTGAGTAAAAATGGTAGAATAAGAAAGCTGGCTAGAGACAGAGCCAGGACTGGGTCCAATATCATTCCTAGGATTACCCAGATACTGAAAGGAGACGCACAGCTCAGTCGACAGTGGGCAATGATTGCAGCCACACAATTATTTTAGCTATTAGAGATATTAGTGAATTTTCTGAATGTAAAGGAAAATAACAACAACAAAATACTGAGGGGTTAAGTAATAATTTAAGAACAGCAAAAAAGGGAAGTTTGGTTTAACTCTCCTCTCTGGTTTCTCTCCCTGCATTTAACCCTCACAATTTTTAACAGGGGTGGGCGTTCCATTTTTTTCTTTTAACCTAGGAGTAGTAAAATGTTCTCTTTCCTACAGTAAATAAAAAAATAAACATACATTTGTTTGAAATCTCTAAGTACTTGTATTGTATCACTGATGGACATGTCCATTGGTTAGTATTTTGGAAAACTAAGTTTTGGTAAACTCAATCAATGTTTGGCAAATCACATTGCCACTTGTTTCTCTATCCTTTTATTTACATGGATGGTTGTTGGATAGCATGCTTACGTTAATCAACTTAACTCAGGAAAACTCATGTTTATTTCCAGGGATAAAGGGTTTTTAGAACATCAGAGATATTTGGATATTTGCTGAAGGCTTTGGAAGAATTGCCTTAGTTTGGGGGTTCTGACAACATCAATGTTACAACGTATCTCTTAAAAGTTTGAAGGGATGTTATTGCCTAAAAAAATATCTTTTATACATGTTTACAGTTGACTAAGACCAGAGTATACAGGAAAGTTTAAGTTTCTACCACGGTTATATTGCGAGAGAGAGAGAGAGTCATTTCTTTGTTTACAAGTACAAAATAAAAATATCCAGAACTGCATGTATAATTTTTAAAGAGGCAGGCAGAAGGAAGTAGGGAATCTAGTGCCATCGTATTTCCTCTTTAAGATTGTGTTAGAATGCTAGCATTTCTTTTGTATGCTCAAATAAATAAGAAAAGCCTGATAGTTAAAAATGAACACAAACCAGGCTTTTAGTCGCTTGTTAACAACAATGAGAAGGAACCAGGAACCACCTTGTGGTACTTTTGGTATCACAAAGTCTAGTTCATGAATATTTAAAAATAAAACAGAGAAAAAACATAGAGTTATCAAAGGAGAAACTGTAACCTATTGAAACTTTTTCTGCCATTGCTGATACAGCCAGTCATAATTTTGTGGGCAGTGGATGCAAATCTTTTGAAAGGTTCTTCAAGTGCAAAAAACATTCTATCTACCTAAGAGGATAGAGTGCAATTATAACAGAACATTTTAAAATGTTAAACATACTCGCTGCTGTAAGTAGCTTGGCCTAGATTTATAGCAAAATAATAACTGAGGGTAAATCTGGCTAGTGGCCTAAGAGGTGAGATGTTTTCTGGCCAATACTTTAAAAAGTGCAAAAACTGTAAACATTCCTGCCTTCTAAATCTGAAATTAATGGTAACAAGTTCACTTATAACGCAGTTCTAGAAAAATTTATATGCCGTTTCATAGTCATGTATACTTGTATTCTTTTGTTTTTGTAGTAAACATCACCAAGATTCTTTTGCCTTTTTTTTTTTTTTAATGCACTACATGGTTAAATATTTCTGAAAGAGTGTTAGTCAGTTGTCATCCTGATTTGTTCCTGAGTAGGATATAATCAGATTTGTTGGAAAAACACATCAGAACCTAAGGCAGTTCCTAGAGTGGCTGAGTGGATGGGATATTAAAACATCTGTTGTCAATGAATATGTTGCATTTTTGGTGTTCCAGCCAATGCAAACTCGTTATTCAAATATTATCAATATGACAGCAAATGCTATTCCATGCTTCACATAAAATAAAATGCATCATTTAATTCTGCAACTCTTTTTGTTTTTCCTCCAGAGTTTGGCTCTTTTAACAGTTGTTGATGTCACCCAATCACTGGAGTTGTCTCTAGGGGGAAAATATAAAATGATTGGTAGGATTCAGGGAACAGAGTAAATGTCTGACTTTTAAATTCTCCAAATGAGAAAGCTTAGGCTGCACATTATTAAAAGGATAGTCTACAATCGTTAATGCTCTTCTGTTTGCTCACTTAGTTCCCTTAATCAGGCCTCTTTTTTAAAGGACAATAATCCTTTCAACAGAAATGTAAATGTAGGTCTTTCTGGGCTTTGGAAAGAGCTCTGCTCTCACTTAACACTATGTATAGATTTCCAGCAAGGCAGAAACCTGCTGTCAAGTGAGCTGGTATAGTGAGTAGTTCTGAGGATTTTATAGGGAGTCATCATGCAGCCTACAGTTGCTTGTACTTTAGAGAAGCAAGAAGTCACTGTTGAGAGAGGGGAGAGAGGACGAGGGTGTGTGGGGGAGGGAGAGAGACTACATCTAGGTGAAAAGTCTCTTTTTCCTATTTCTCTTAGGCAGTATGGACAGTGGAATGGGCTGAGGGCCAGGTCTCAGGGTAGGGAAGTCAGCTTGGATTTTTCCTTCAAAAACCAAAGGTGGTGCAGAGCTGAATTAATGGGAAAAGGATTTTGTGCTAATGCTGTTGTTTTAAGGAAAAGGCTCTTTCTAGTCTTGTAAAAGTTCTCAGACAGCCTCACAGTACTGTAAAGCATCTCTGAAAGTGGAGGGAATTTCTGGAGCCCTCGGTTACTAAGGTTTTTTCCTAGGAGTTTCCTTCCTCCCTCTCCCTCAGTGTACGTCTCCTGAACTCCACCGGCCAGACCGATTATCAGAATCTCCCCGTTTCCCCTGAGCTGAACCCAGCATCCCTTTTTCCTCTTCCTTGTGATAGTGGACAGAAGTACACACAAAACAGTCCCAACTGAACCGATCAAACTGTAAAAATAACTACTAACCAGATCTGGGCAACACTCTGAGAAGAGAAAACCTGGGGAAACCTCTGACTCTCTCTTTCCCTGTGTCTTGGGAATTGATGCCAATGATAGTAATTTATTTGTCCTAAGAATATTTACTTTTATGAGGAGATGTTTAGAGAGCCAAAGGGATTCCAGGCTGTAGTCAGTACAGAGTCTTAGGAGAGAAATTTTATTTCTACGTTGTTTTGTTTTTTTACAAGAATCTCCCTATTGTACTAACACAGAGAAACACATTCGTGCAGTTTGCTGACTCTCACAGCCTTTCATCCTTGGTGACAGTCCCTAATCATTATCTTTACTCATCCTGTTCTGAAATTTTTGTCACTCAGACATTATGGATAATAACTGAGTTAAGCAGTTGAGGAGATTAGAAATAGTCAAATGGAGATTTCAATCTCCAGGGTACTTGTCTCAATCCCAGTAGGTCAGTGATGACAAGAAGCCGGTAAAGACCCCGTGACATGCTTGGAAGGTTTGGAATTACTTTTTGTGTTGTCATTCAGTATCTATTTCCACTTAAAACCATCTAGCATTTTGGTTGGACGTCTTGGAGAAGCCGCACACTACATCTTGTCATGTGAGCACAGCCTGCTGCCCTTTTCTCAGATGGGCCTTTTAAAGATGAATTCCTGATTATTGAAGTCACGATAAAGCTCCATCTCTGCATGTATGTATGAATATATCTATAAACAGATATAATATTTGAATTCTGTGCCACCAGATCTGCCAAATATTGTTCACCTGAGTCCACGTTTCCTTAAACATTATATAGAATGAGACATACATTTAACATACAGAGTTTTGAAAGATTAGGACTAGAAAGAGATGTTAGAATTTAAGTATCCTTTGCTCTTTATTTTAATGGTGAGGAATACAAAGGCCAAAAAGATTAAATGATCCATGTTGAAGATGACTCAGATATTTAATGACAGTTTTTGTACTATTATTCTATAGCCCAAGCCTTATATTCTGTCCTAATGTAAATCTTGGCTGGAGAGTGCTACCCAAGATAACTTTATTTGCTTTTCCACATGTATGAATTTTTATTATACATCTGTGATTTATCTTTATTATACATATGTGGTTTTTATTATACATCTGTGTTCAAATGTCCTTCGATCCTGAATGAACCAGGTTCTTACTTTTTCCTTTCCTTTCTCCTCCCCTTTCCCTTCCCCTTACCTTTGTTCTTTCTTTCTCTTTCTTTCTTTCTTTCTTTTTTTTTTTTTGGCTAAGCCTCCTCTCTATATCCTTTCACAACGTGTCCATCTTCTCTATTCTATAATCACGCTTTTTAGGTGACGATTTTCTCATTCTAGACTGTCACTTGTATTTTTATGCACACTTTGATAGTCATTGGGGTGTTCGGCACTTATCCCGTTAGCTGCCTTTCAGATATAAGGTAAAATTGGACTATCCCATCATTCTTTCAAGTTAGATCAGACCAGATGACTTGCTTTCAGTGAAATATGAACTAAAGATTAGAGTAGTGACCTCTGATTTATCAACCCCCTTCTCACTGTTGCAGTTAAGTCATGGGCACTTGTTGAAACAAGGTTTCTTTCTGAGGGGCAACAATGGGCTGAACTCCTTTCTAATTATAAATAGGATGACTGTAAAATCAACTATCCTATGTAGTATCTTATTAAGATACATTGCCTGGTAGTAAAGATGATAGTAAAAGATAATGTGTGTAGAAATTTCCTACATTTCCTACTGAGGTAGGGAGTGTACAACAGAACTCTGGTTTCCACGGGAAAGTTGCATTACAGAAGCACATTATCGCCTAGGCTCTGCCATATGGGTAAATGATGAAAATATAGACCTCAAAGCCTTCTGATGTGAGTAGGAAGATAGGAATTCACCTAAGCATCCTGCTACCTTGAGAACAACGCTTCTTTCAGTCTGGAAAAACACCAAATATATACAGTTATTCTTTAAATGTGTGTTTTTCAGAGTCTATTAAACACTAGTGCTCATGGGACAAGCTGTAGTGTTGTGTTCTAGGGAGGTCAAAAAAAAAAAAAAGTAACATATGTAAAAACTTACTGGCCAATAAACATGTCCCCAGATGGAATTGTCTCTTTTGTAAAGGGCTGGATGACCATCTGGAAGACATACTGAAGAGCAGTCTAGACTGTCTCTACGTTAACTCCCAGCACCAAGGTTCTGCCATCTTCTCTCTCCACCCGGCATTATTCCAGGTTTCCTCTAGAGCTGAATAGATGGCGCCCATATGAGCCCTTCGTAGATACTATTTGATAGTGAGAATCATCCTCTAAAACATAATCATTTCTAATTGGATACTTTTTTCTCAATTACTGTAAAAATTTTAAACCAGGTGCTGAGAATAATTTTTGTCCAACACTGAATAATTTAGTCACTTGAAGAGGAGCCATTGAAATGCAAAGTGTTGGCAGAACTCTTTTGAACAAAAGTTCCAAAAGCATTCCAGAAAACATATGGCCCCAGGATTAGCCTACTCTGTCAGGATTTCTGGGACATATTTTAATCTGGCTAGTATATAAGCTGATCTATAAAATAAAAATCTGGTTTCAGGCCCAGCTATAGTAAGATTCCACAAAATTAATTAAAACTTCTTATAGCTTACTCACAGAAACAAACCTGCATTTATTTCTAAGCTATCTCATGCACAATATTCAAACAATTTAGTTCACACGCAGTTGAAGTGAGCTGGTGAAAAGAAAATTGCCTTGGGAGGCAGGAAACCTAGTTTATAACCCTGGTTTTGCACTCATTCCCTCTGTAACCTCAGGCAAGTACTGAACCTCACCAAGATGAAAGGTCCATTCAAATATAAATATTCTATAAGTGCAATATAATTTTGGTAAAAGCAAAAGTTTATCTTCTTCTTATTTTAATACTGAGGGCAGAATGCATACAGATTACAGTGGAACTCAGCCTAAATTCCTATTGTTCTGTAACAAGTGTGATGGATCAAAGATAATATTATATGTGCACAAATAATTGTTTTAAAAATTATAGTTATCCTTGTGCATTTTTACTGTTTTTATCACTATATCTGCAAGACTTTCATGTATAAAAAATTTTAAGCATATGTGTGAACCCTTAAAGTAGAGAAGAAAGACCATAGCTTCTTTGATATCCTGCACAAACATTAGTTAATTTAACTTTTGGGGCATAGGATACTATAATAATAATATAGCATCATGCCCAAAAAGAAAAAAAAAAGTTGCAGAAACAAATGTATTTTGTTATTGTCTTTGCAACCTGAAACCTTCAAAATATACATAGTATATGTGTAAATATTATGTGTGATTGAGCACGTCTCCTGTGGGGATATAATTGGCACACACCATAACATGGGCACACGCCATTTTTCTGTCGGTAAAAAATGTAATAGTTCCTTTCAGTCATCTTTTTAAATTTGCATTTCTTTTACTTTAAATTTTTATTATTTGGAATTCATTGAGGTTACAAAGAATTAGGTTATACTGATTGCAGTTGTTAGATAAAGTTCTTCTTATAATTGTGTGCTGCCCCAAAAGGTATGTCATAGACCCTAACCCCCTATCCTCCTCCCTCCTCCTTCCCTATCCCCTCCCCTTGTATTAACTCATCTACTGCCTTCATATTAGAATTGACTACATTAGATTCTTCTCCATTCTTGTGATGCTTTACTAAGAAGAATGTGTTCCACCTCCATCCAGGTTAATACAAAAGATATAAAGTCTCCATCTTTTTAAATGGCTGAGTAGAATTCCATGGTATATATATACCACTGCTTATTAATCCATTCCTGGGTTGTGGGCATTTAGGTTGTTTCCATGTTTGGAGATTGTAAATTGAGCTGCTATAAACAGTTTAGTGCAAATGTTCTTATGATAAAAGGATTTTTTTTCCCCTCTGGCAAGGGCCTGCCTTCTCATTCATGGAAGGCATCTTGGCATATGGTGGGAGGGCCAGTCAAGCTCCTTTGGGCCCCTTTTCTAAGGGCACTATTGTCATTTATGACTAGGGATGTTGCTGGGGTTGAGGAAGCCAAAAATGTAAGTTAAAAGAAATAAATTTAAAAAAGTAAATTTGTGTTTTTTAAAAAATACAATGCTCTTTTATTGAACCAATACATTTTATAAAAGCTGAGTATTTTTTTAGCTAATATGTTCAAGAACGATCTGTGAGAGCAGAGATCTTGTGTGTCTCATTTCCCCTCATCTTCTGCAAACCCAGCAACATTCACAGTGGTTTACTCAATACTATGATCCAATCTGTCTTCAGGATGGTGGTACTAAGGCCTTGAGAGCAGGTCCCTCACATGACATTAATGCTCTTATAAAAGGCCCAAAGGAGCTTGTTTGGCCCTTTCGCCACATGAGAAGATGCCTTCCATGAATGAGAAAGTGGGCCCTCGGCAGACAACAAATATGCCGGCATTTTGATCTTGAATTTTCCAACCTTCAGAATGAAATAAATATATTTTTATTGTTTATAAAGTACCCACTTTGTGGTATTTTTTTATAGCAGCCCAAACAATTTAAGATACGTGCCAAATATTTGCTAACTATATGAAGTTGAGAAATTTTTGAAAATTCAATTATGAACTCACATGTCAAAATTAAGAATACAATTGTACAGATTTTTTAAGGCCACTTAATAGATATATCAATTAATTTTAATTGATAAAACTCATAAATTTATTAAATACCTAAAATAATTAAGGTTTGATACCCATAAGCTACTCTAGGGTGAGAATTTTCTTTGAATTAAAAAAAATAGTTAAATATAAAAAAGGAATGACAATAAGGAGGACAGAGCGAATGAGAAAGTTAGCCTTGTTTCCGTGTTATAAGTTTATCCTGTCCTTCCTAAGAACAGTTCATGGTGGGGGGTGGTGTGTGTGCATGTGTATATTTTTGTGTGGCAATAAAACCCAAATATTAAAAAAACAAGTATGTACCCTTTGATTTAATAAAATATGTAGGTATGTTTCTGAAAGAAAAGGTAATATGTTAGGTCAATAAATCTGTACTTTTAGTGTATATATATTCTCACAGAAATGCTATCAAAATAATGTGCAGCCTGAAGTATTAAGCAGGGCACCACAGTGCTTCTGGGGATGCTGAGAAAAGTAATACAGTCCATCGGTCACCTAGTAGAACTTGAAATCTGAGTTTTAAGCTCCATTCGAACACTTAGTTTAAGATAAAAAACATTAAAGAACCATAAATATAGTAACTTTTTATTTCAGAAGAAAAAATACATGATATAGAATTTATGAACTAAATAGGTATGTTAGAATGTTAAGGAAATAGGTTTCGGGAATGCACTGAAAGAATTTCCAGTAGCCCTTTGCAATTTAATGATAATAAGTTTGAAATCAGAACCACCTCCTTCTAGGCTATATATCCCACATATAAACATGAATTATGTTACAGAATTATAGGTATTGATTGTTTGCTTTAATTGAATGTTTTTATATATGAATCTTTTAAATAATAGATGCATTTCAAAAGCATCCATAAAGATTTGCAATGTGTCCTAAAATAGCAGTACTAACAAGAGATTATATTTTAAGTAAAATTAACCCCTTATACGTTGTTCAGAAATATATTCTGCTTCCACATGGAATTCTCGAAATTCTTTAGGCGACAGCTAGGAGGATCCCCTGATGCCATGTTTTCCAGGAGAACTTTCTACATTGACAGAAACTGGACAGTACATGAGCATGTCCTGTTCCTTACGCATTGGACATTTAAGAGTAGGGTAGAGGGGTAGATTACTCTCACTTGTGGCTTTAGACATCTTACAAACTCATTGTATGCAAATAAATCAGTGCTTTCCCTTCCCCCCTGGCTTTTTCCATTTTCTGCCCCTAGAGAGCTTCTCTCTCTCTGTAAAATCCACTTGAATGTCTCCTTTGTAAAGTCCCACTTAACTCAAATTACTGTGTTCTGTGTTTAATTAACATGGAAATTAAAACCCATCTCACAGAATGTCTCACATCTGTACGCTTTTTAAAACCATATTTGTTGTTTTGGGACTTTTTGATAAGAGCCATTCTCATTGGAGTTGGGTGATGACTTGTGGTTTTGAACCAAAACATGTATACCCCTATAATATTCTGAAATTAAAAACAGATAGGATCCTCCTATCTATTGCCTAAACAAAAACAAAAAACATGTACTTGTCCCACAAATTTTTCTTATGCAAATTTTGCTTTTCAACATTCCCACTGTTTCTATTGTAACTATGATTAATGATAATGTTAAGGAATGAATAAATGAAAAATCAAACTTAGATCTTTCCCTTACGTAGTTTATAACAGAGATAAACGTAAATATTTCTCTATTCTCTCTGTGTTCCGTCCACTGATTTTTTTTTTGTTTTTTTTTTTTAGGCCATACTTGTTGGGTCATGAAGTGAGTTATATTATGCAACTTTGTAGAAAAGGAATGAAGAAACTTGTATCTTCTGGAAATAATTTAAAATATTAATTAGTAGCAAATATTAATAAAATATTTGTTAATTCTTGCTTTTGAGCATGAGAAGCAAATCATCTTATTTTACTTGCCTGGTCTGAAGACTTATCATTGTTTTCCAAAAAAAATTGTTTGCCTTGTGGTAATTATCTTTATTTTCTATCGTTTTAATATTATTTATAATAAAATGTAATAGGATTTATAAATTGATTCTTATCAAGATATACCTTCATATTATACAGAATTTAAGTTATCTAGGAAGTGAGGAAGACATTAATAATCTACTACTTTAACACCAGATGCACTATGAGATCCAGTATACAGTACACACAGAATTGTGTTCTTAGGGGGAAAACGGGGTCACCCATGCAAGATAGTTTACGAGCTTCTAATACTCTTTGTATTATTTAGATTATATTTCACCTATAAGAACAGATTTGCTGTTTCTAATTAACTATGTGAAGCCCACATTAAAGGTTCAGAAAATAAAATATTAATATAAAATATAAATTATTAAAACACCACACATATTGTGTGAATGATTTCTGAACATAGGCATATGTATTTACTAATTTCCTCTGGAAATTAGAGTGTAAAGGAACAACCCACTCTAACTTTCCTTCATATATGCCTGCCTTCTGGGAGAGACTTGATTAATGGGAACAGTTAGAACAGATATCATGCTTTGATTAATGTACTTTAATTATTCCAGGAAAAATCAAAGGGCATCAGTTTTGCACATTTAACAATAAAATTATTATAATCTCTGAAACATCTCATTCTCTTAGTTTTGAGGTCTCTTGGTACAAGAAGTTCTGTAATCCAGGAGAAGAATTTACATTTGAGTAAAGCTTTACTAGTTGAAAATAACTCTATTTTTAAAGAAGTTTCAATAACATAATATTTTAATCAGCAGAAGGACTTCCTTATTAATGAAAATCAAACTATAGTTTCAATATTTATACCCAACATGTGATTGGTATAAATGTGATTATTTAATATTTCCTCTCTTTCTCTATTTTTATGTTAACAGTTTGGCAGTGTATCCTTTTTAGAGTTGATTTCTATCTTGACAAGTTATTTTTTCAAAAGATAAACTTCAGAACATCTCTCCATATTTAGAGAAAATAAATGTTATCAATATGATAGTAGCACGTTTTATCCTACTAAACAGGGTTGAATTTTTTTATTCCAATCAATTATAAAATGTCTCATAATTGACTAATTAAGCTCATTTAATGGTGTAATTTATTTAGCTGGTATAAACTGAGTCCATGTTATGTGCCAGAGACTATGCTAAGTGTTGGTGTATGGTGGTGGCTCCTATTCTCACTGATATTACATTCTAGATGAAGTGACTGATATTAAATACACACACAGGTAATATGTCATTAGTAATGGTAAGAAATGATACGAGGATAAGAAAGATGGGGTAAATTTAGTTTGATGAGGAATTTATTAGGAAAGGCTGCTTTAGGAAAGGATGTATGAACTGAGACACAAATGATTAGTGAGAGGTATTTATAGGAAGTATCTTTGGAGGTAAGAGTGATGTGTTGGTGGGTGGAAAAGTACAGAAGAGGGAATAGCAACTCTAAGAAGATGAGACAAATCTCATGTTGGAGCAACTCTTAGAGGTAAGAGGCTGTACTATAATGAATGACAAAATGAGTTACGATAGAAGGAGAAATCTGTTGGAACACCCAAGATCGCGTAAGGCATGGAAAAAATTTAATCTTTGACTTAAGAGAAATAGAATGCCATGTAAGTGATTTAAGTTAAGTTGTTCATACTTTGAAAAATGAGCACACTGTTTAACCTTTAGTGGAGGATAATTATTACTAGGCAAGAATTCACTTAGAGTTCAGAATAAGTACCTTATTAGTGTGAGAGATGATGGACTTTCGGGACTAGGGTAGTGGTAGCAGAAATGGAAAAAAAAATAGTAGATTCAAAATACACATGGCTACATGTGGACAATGAGGAGAAGAAAGTAGTAAGAATGATCACCAGTGTCTGGTTTGCAGATGTTCATGGCTGCAAGTGACATTGATAGAAATGGGAATCATGAGGGAGTTGCAGGTTTGTGGAAGTTGTTCATATCTCACCCAGCAAGAGGGTGACACACACTAAAAAAAGTAGATTCCTCAAGTAGACCTCTGGATGTAGAAATGTGAATCTCAGATGAGGGTTTGGGTTGGATACAGATAAGTGGGGTCTTTGAATGCGAATGATATGATGGTGATGGCTGCAAACATGGAATGTACTTCTCCCAGTCACCATATGAAGTGTTTACACATATTATCTCATTTAATGGTCAGAAAGACTTCATGAAATAGTTACCATTATTCCTCTTTTAGGGGTGGAGAAACTGACCCTAGCTGATCAGTGCAGATCCAGGCTTAGAACCTTGACAGTCAAGCTTCAGAGTCCATGTTCCCATCTTCTCCCTTTGCTGTCTTTCAAGAAAACCTAGCTGTAGTAATTACCCCGTCTTTCATGCCAAGGACATGGATTTTCTATTTTTTTTTTTTTTTTTTTGGCAAAGAAAAAATTTTAAACAAATGTTAAATTGTTGTGTTTAAACACCAAACACCAACATAAAATTCTTGGGCAGGTTTCTATTGCAAAACCAACCCCGGTAGCTGGGCCTACAGGTACCGGTCACAACGCCTGACTATATTTTGTTGCAGTTGTCCCATTGTGGCCTGGGCTGGGTTTGAGCCCTCCAGCTTCGGCATATGTGGCTGGCTAACCACTGACCTATGGGCGTTGAGCCTTCTTTTCTTTTCTTTTTTTTCACTTTCCTTCTCTTTTCTTTTTTTCATTGCAGTACTTGAAATGGTTTTTCTTTTCTATTAGCTGTTAGAAAATATTCAAATTTTTCCTTTTGATTTTAGGGCTTAATTCTAATCCGAGTTCCCATTCTCACGCGTGATAATATGGAACTGATATCAATGAACAATGAATTACAGAGAGAAAAACAATGACAACGGAAAAAGAAAAAGGAAGAGGTCAACTGTGTACAGTGATAGTGAGTGACCTAGTTAGGTTCATTAATCAATACAAATTGTTCATAAATAGGTACTCACTCAAAGGAACGAATACTGGAACGATTATGGGCAATAGAAATCTATCTCTAATCCTAGCCCTCCCTGCCTCTCTGAAATCAGTGACGTGGAATGGTTCATCAAATCTTTCTAGATTTTAGACTCCTCATTTGAAAAATAAATATGAGATAATCTCTATGGGTCCTTCCTTTTCTTGAATGCTGTTTCATTGTTAATGGCTTATCAATGTTTTGCAGCAATAGTAAAATTTTCCTTTCTGGTAACTAACCTACTTCTCTCTGAGCAAACTTGTCAGTACTGCTCACATTCACAAGACTGGCAATGTATAGGACATTCCCAGTGTGGAAAGTTAGCTAATACAGTGATGTCCTATAAAAAGTCTCTTTTATTGCTAATGAAAATTACATGGGAATTAGGTCCAATTGACTAGATTCAAATTTCTTCATGAAACATGACTTTTTATGCTAATGCATAGTCTCTACCATTTACACAAAAATATTTATACACAAGGGAGGTTAGAAGGTTCCCAAGTGTCTGGCTTTCGCCTTTCAGACGTGGTTAAATTTGGCAAGTTCCTCACGTACTTGTGTGTTTGACATTGGTGTGTGTATAGACATGTAAATGCTGCATCTGCTGAACAATCGCCTGCAATTCCAAATGGCATTCCCATTTGATTATATCCTTCTGTCTTTATGACTCCTCTCTTACTTTTTTATTAATATAGTGGAATGATGAAAACAAGATCCTCTTGTTCTTTACAGGTAAGTGGGGCATTGGATGACACTGAGTAAATGAGGACCCAATCCTTTATGTGACTCAATAAAATTGGAAGTATACCACCTTTCTCTGATATAAACAATTACTTTGTCTCAATAGCACGTGGGCTTAATATGCTGAGTTATGAATAGTAAATGGGCATTGATATTTCTACTTATGGGCATTCAAATTTAGAGGGCAAGGCAGTGCTAGAGGATTAACTAGAAAGAAACAGGTGGCCCTTGGGGTTCTCAGTTAATATACAGAAATAGTTGTATATACTTTAGCTACAGATAAAAAAGACATAGTGATGATGAGTCAGATGGGTTTAGTTTTAACTTCCTGGTTCCGTCAATTACTAGCTGTCTGGTCTATGATATGTTATTTGATTTCTCCAAAGGTCATTATTGTCACAAGTAAAATGAGAATAATAACAATATACCCTGCAGAGATGTCTTGAAAGAATTAAACAAGATAATGTACATGAAACTTTAAATATAATGCTGGGCACATAGAAAGTATTCAGTTATTGGTGGCTGCTTTTATTATCATTCTACTTTTACTGTTGCTGGAGTTGTCCTTAAATTGCACAGGAATTGTGAGGCATGAGCATCAGAATCTGTGTGATAATCAAATATACTGTCTGTTATAAATCAAAATTTGATCTCAAAAGCAGAGAACCACTTACTGACATCATGCCATACTAGTATTTAAAAAACAAAACAAAACTATAAATGAGTTGCTAAGATCTTTTTTACTTAGGTTATCTCCCACTATAATTGATTTATTAATTCACGTATTTCCTATTCATTATAAGGTCCAAATATCTGGGAGAGGAATATTATAAATATTATTTTTAATCTCTAGAATAGGAAGTATGTTAAATAATTAATGGGAATATTAATTTAAGTATTTATTAAATAAAATTTATTAAGTGATTACTTTATGCTTTGAATAAAGAAGTAGACAAAAAGATGAAAATTCTTAGTTCTATCTCTAAGAATTTCAGTTCAACAGGAAATGTACATGTAATAGCATAAGCCAAACTGTAATCAGGGTACCTGGTGGAGCAAGACTATATTATGGAAAAAGTGATTGCACCTCTTACCAAAAGAGACCTGACGAAGTGTTCAGAGAAAAGATGAAGGGCTAGAAACATGGGGGAGGTTTCATTTAGTTGGAGGAAAGGCAAGTAAAGGGTAGGATGACAGGGAGGCCTTCAAGATGAGCCTGCCAAACACAGCACATACACACACGTATTCACACACAGACACACCCCCACACACGTATATACACATAGACACACCTACAGACACGTATACACACAGAAAAGATAAAGAGCATGTAAATAAAGAGTGTGAAAACATAAGAATGAGTGGTTGAGAATAAAAATATTTTCACAATCCAAATGAGTACAGCTGACTGTAAGGAGACCATATACAGAACTTCCCCAAACCTGCTCGTGAGTTAATAATTTACAGTGATCACACAGCTATCCTTTTTAATCATATGGACTGTCAAGAGCAAGTGAGGTGAGTGGTTTTTTAAGAACACTAATACATGGGGCCAAACTTCATAATAGAAGAATTTGTAATCTACTAATAATCCACTTGCTTCTTAACGAGTCTTGCTTTGGTTCTAAAACCAGCATCCTGAGATGACCCATTGGCAGCATCCATGGAAACTGATCAGTTTCTCCATGTTAACTCTTTGTATTTTTAGGATATAGAATATGAAAATATGTGATATGTAGACAGAGAAAGTATATCAGACTATTTTTGATATTTCAGTGCTTCATATAGGACTTTTCTCCAAGTATTTGAATTAATTATATCACATCATGTTTTAAAATATGATATATTTGAAACTTGATGTATTGTTCTTCAGTTGAGTAACTATCTATGTAGTTTACTTAAATGGTACTGCTTTTCCATATTCCCATTAGGTAACCTCGTAAATACACACCTCTCTTTTTCACAGATACATTACAATCAAGAAGAATGAGAATGAATGAATGAAGTTGTGGCTTATAAGAAATTCACACACTAATCCACTTGTTGTGTATTGTTCTTACTGAATGAAACATTAGAATATTTAAACATGCCCCAATATTGATAATTTGTAATTTATTGTCTCAAATATTCCTACTGAACAGAAGGCTTTAGACATTTCTAAGAACAGAAGTGAGCAGCGTAGACACATAAGACCAGCCGTAATTTTTAACATGTGTCTGCTGTGATGTTTGGGAGACTGGTGATCACTCTTAAAATGCTGATGTGGCTCCAGTCTAACTTTCCAAACTGTTTCTCACACAGGTAAGTGTATTACTTTACCTTCTTCAGTGTGTTCCTAATGATTTCTCTCTTTGAGTGGTTCAGTCTTTGATGAGAGTTTGGATCAAGGGATCTTTAAAACCCAATTACCATTTTTTGGTTATAGTCTTTCATCCTGGATGTCTTGAGTAGTTAAAATAACATTCTATGTCACACATATTTTATGTACTATAACTGTAATGTAATGGCACATTTTTCTATGGGGCTTGAGAATTTAGTTGCTGTGCTTTATTGTCATAATCAGTATAAAATTTTAGTTAAAACTCAGCTATTTGCTTAACTTATAAAATCTTGTCATGTCCAAAGGAAATACTGCCCCATGCTGCATACAGTGAGGGTGAATGAGGCAGAGTTTTCTACATTTCATTCAATTCTAAGAGTTTTTTTTTTTTTTTTTTAAAGTTTGAACATTTAGTCTGATTGTAAGGATGGGACAAAAGGTAAATCAAGAGGAAAACAAACACCAAAGTAGAGAGCATCAAAATAAGGAGCACCATCAAAGCTGGAACTACTGGGAGATGAAAAGCAGAGAAATCATCATTTGAAGGGTCAAAGCAGGTGATGTCAAGAAGGGAAAAGTAGGCTCGGCGCCTGTGGCTCAATGGGCTAAGGCGCCAGCCACGTACACCTAAGGTGGCGGGTTCGAATCCCCAGCCCGGGCCCGCCAAACAACAATGATGCTGCAACCAAAAAATGGCCGGGCATTGTGGCAGGCGCCTGTG